>CAJQZJ010004763.1:15246919-15261814 GCA_907164525.1 Lophiomys imhausi
GGGGGGGGGAGTAGGGAGGGGATTTTGATTGAGATGTAACTTGAAGAAATAAAAAATAAATTATTTAAAAAAATTTTGCCCTGCTCTACAACCAATGTCTGTCAGAGAAATGGGGCCAAATGGCTGAAGATTGATGCTGTAATGTATGGAGAGAAAATGGGAACTGTCCAGGCAGCCACTGGTATGTCATTTTTTAGTTTTGGAAGCTGCAGGCCCTGCACTTCCTATATAATCAGATATATTTATCCCTCTCAGGTCTCTGAGGTGGTTGAAGAATAGATAGCTAGAGTCTCATAGTTAAATTTTGAGTTGTTTAGGAATCAAGAGGGTGTTCTGGATCTAAGAAGATATTTTTAAAATTATGAGGCAAGTTAGTATGAAAGCTGAGTTAGATATAGAACTTTAAACTCATGGAGATGGTTAGATAGTAGAATGTTAAAGTCAGGTGCCAAATACATATGGACTGGACATTGGGAATGTATGCTAAGCCATATAACTCTTACAATTGTGGCCTATTTATTTCTGTTGTTTTGTATTGTATTTATAGTTATAAGAAAAAGAACCATTTTTTGGACTGAAAGGGAGAGCTGATGGGAAAAAGAAATACCTTAAACTAAAAAAAAAAAAAGAAGAAGGGAAGAGGATTGGGGGGTTGAGGGGGAGGAGGGTGGAAGGGTGGGACTGGAGGGGGGAGTAGGGAGGGGATTGTGATTGAGATGTAACTTGAAGAAACAATAAATAAATTATTTTAAAAAATTGCCAAGATTAAAAAAAAAGAAAGAAAGAAAGAAAACCTGAGCTGACTTACAGTGCCTTCCAGTGTCGTCGGTCAGGAAGTGTCTGACACGAGGTGAATGTGGTTGTTTTAATGAATGGGCTGAGGTTGAAATCCATGTTCTGTATAGATTATTATGAAAAGAGTATGCTGACCATAGGAACTCATTGTCACTGGGGTAGGAAGATACAAATTAGTTTTATGAATATCTATTGTGTATTGGTGAGTGCTAGCCAAGCATGATGAATCCCAAGAAGAGGAATTCTATTTCTGTGTTTCTTTACACAGTTCCTCTATGAAGGCACCTTCAAATTGTATGTCTCTTTATGCATTTCCCCATAGAAAGGATCCTTGAGCTGAGCCTTTGTTAGATTGATTTATTTTGTTTTATGTGCATGAGTGTTATATTTGCAGGTATTCTTGTACACCGTGTGCATGTCTGGTCCCTCTGGAGACCCTAAGAGGGCATCAGATACCTTGGAATTGGAGTTATGGATAGTTGAAACCAACCATGTGGGTACTGGGAACCAAATCTGGCCTTCTACAAGAGCAACAGTGCTCTTAAGTGCTGAGCCATCCCTATTATCCTATTCTCTCTCTCTCTCTCTCTCTCTCTCTCTCTCTCTCTCTCCACCTTTATTTATTCTTATCTTTCTTTCTGTTGCCATAATAAATCATTGTCCACACAAATGCATGACTATCAAACTACAACCTTTTTCTCTCTTTTTTTCCCTAAGATCTCATGATGATATCATAATATAAAACACAGTTCAATTTTTAATTTCTCACAGTGGTTAAATTTTTTAATACTTCAAAAGGTCAATGTCTCTTTAAAATATCCACAGTCTCACCCTGTAGGCTCCTGTAAAATCAAAAATAAATTAAATACATCATATCCTAAAAGGTAAGAACCAGAACATAAAAACAATCATACTTAAGCAAAACCAAAATACAACAGCAAAAATATCTCAGTGTCTGACATCTGGGACCCACATTGTGGGCTGTAAGCTCCATAGGCTCCAAAGGACTTGGTAGCCTCACCCTTCCAGCTCAGCCATCCACAGTCTAGATAGCCTGAGCCCAGCTCTACCACACACCCACCACTGTTCTTGATCATCATCATCATTATCCCCCCATCCTGTCATCTCCAATATGCCAGGATCTCCACTGAGCACACATTGGCTCTTCCAATCCAATCTTCCAAAATTCTCCACCTTCCCCTTGTAAACCATGCTAAAGCATAAAAGCCACAGTCTGATCTATCACAGCAAGACCCTACCCACTGGTATCAATTTCTGTCCTAGATTGTTTTCTATTGCTGTGATTAAGCACGCTGACTAAAAGCAACTTGAGGAAAAAGGCTTTGTTGGTGTTTGCAGGCTCCAGTCCATCAATGAGGGAAATAGGGGTAGGAACTCTAGGCAAGAACCTGGATGCAGGAACTGAAATAGAACCATTGAGGAATGCTGTTTACTGACTTGCTCAGATACCTTTCTTATACTGCCCAGGACCACTATCTGCCTAAGGATGGCACTATCCAAAGTGGCCTGGGCCTTCATATATCAATTAACAATCAAGAAAATGCCACACAGACAAGCCTATGGGGCAGCATGATGGAGGTGATTTCTGGTTCTCTCTTCCAAGGTGACTCTCATTTGAGTTGACAAAAACTAACCAGCACAATGCAAATCCTCCATAGAAGGGACCCTCAAATTGTATATGTTTCTTTACACAGTTCCCCCAGGTTAGTTATCCATCTTAAACAAATAGATGGCAACCTTTTTATCTGCTGGCTTCATGGGCAAAACTAATCTGGTACTAAGAGCACTGGCTACTCTTCCAGGGAACCTAGGTTCAATTCCCACCACCCACATGGCAGCTCACGACTGGCTGTAACTCCAACTCTAACGGATTTATCTGATGCCCTCTTTTGTCTTCCACAGGCATCAGGTATCCAAACATGGTACACAGAAATACATGTAAATAAAACACTCGTGCGTATTAAACATATAAATTCATAAAAAAATAACAAAAAGTATTTATTGACAATGACTGTACTTGTCCTCAGTAAAGAAATCCCTATATAATTTATGGCACATACACTTATACAATATGAGCTAGTAAGGAAAACTGTACATTTTAAAAGTTCTCAGTTCCATCTGTCCTAACACACATTCCTTGGTGTGAGGAATGGGATTGCTTTAACTAAGTGGAATTATATATCCATGTTACTGGGGCAAATTCCTTCCTCAGGTTTTTATTTGGAATCACTAGATGTCCTGAGTATTAGGTCATTAATAGTTCTCTCTATTCGTGATTGGGAATAAAATCAGTGCTTTTTTGTTTGTTTGTTTGTTTGTTTGTTTGTTTACCCAAAGACTGTGGCTTGCCAGAGGACTAACTCTCTCACCACACTTGTTCGGCATTTGGGGAACGTTCCTAACAGCACATATAGAGTGTACCTTTCTGAATCTGTATCCCAAAGGACCAGTGGCTACAATCTTTATGTCCGTTATTTGTTCTTTGTCTCTCTCAACTTGATATAGAATTCTTTCACCATGTCCTTAATAACCTTCTACCCAAATCCCGAAGTGAAATCAAAGAATCATAAACATACAGGTGAGTATCTTAAACTGGGAGCAACGCTTAGGTAGATTACAATCAAAGCAACAAATTTCACTTGGCAATAGTCTGTATAAGAGGAATTAAGTTACATTAAATATTCAAACCTATGCTTTGCATGTGAATGTATAAAATCCAACTTAAAGAAAACAACTTTTTATTCTTGATGAAAAGTATTGAGCTTTCCCTTGTAAATATGTAATTTCCATTTGACCCTACAAAATGCTCTGTTATAGAAGAAGAGGTAACAAATGTACCACACAGCTGCCCTAGGCAGTGAGAAGTGACCACTGAACTATCCATTAGGGAGCACTACCCAAGATCTTTGGTTTAAAAGCTCAGACTGGATGCATTAGGATCTCTGCGGGAGTTTTCAGACTTAGATATTTATCATGTGCTTAACTGAGGTGATTATTGGACTCAAGCAACTAGGAACACACATGCTAAATGCTACACTAAAAATAATAAAGAATTGTCTAGTATTGAAGGATAAAATTTCAGTTATTTGGTAGTATGAGTACATGAGAGTATTACTAATATTTACTGGGTCTTGCTGCCCATCTATAAGGCTCATATTTATGTTCACCACTTGCCCATAGCATGGTTCTTTATAGTCAAATCTTTTCCATTATGGAAGAAAAATCTGGGTGTCATCCACCTCCGTGCTTCTCATTATGCCTAGATCTGTGTTTTGCATTCAGTAAGAGCTCACTAAATGCTTTGTGAATGGTTGGCTGAATTCATGAAAGTCTGTGTCTGGGAACACGAGTTCTTTGTGACAAACCCAAGTGTGAATCATATCAAGCATGGATTTCATAAAGCTACATTCTGGCAGCTTCTTTGCTCGCAAGTAAATGAAATGTAAGATTCAGGGGAAAATTCAGTTGGCACAAGTATTTTAACTGGTTCCAGAAGCTATGGTGAAGCAATGTGTCGCATGACAACAAACTCCTGAGGCTGGAAAGGACCAGGATGATGTAGTCAACTTCTTGATTCCAGTGAGAGAACCTGAGCTGCTCAAGGTCACTGTTAGTATTCAGATGAGAACGTCATCCTTCCTGACTCCGATTCAATACGTTAACCAAGGTAGCATACAGCTGAAGTGGCCTTGTATGATGCCCAGTAATTCATGCATCATATAAGTAATCATAATTAATATGCCTCAGTTACCTGGCAGTGAGGAAATGTGTAAATAGTTGGAAACTTCAAGCCATTATCTGGGGAAAGATAATTATCTCTTAGGTGATTTTTTTAAGTGCTTTAGTGAAAATCTGTTACAAGTGATGACTGGTGGAAGATGTCTCACCAGCTTTGCAAGAACTATAAACAACTATGTTGTCCCTTCTTTGAATAATAAGTCTGATTGACGTTACTTATAAATTGATAGGATGCTTATGCTGGTAAAGCCAAAACTTCACATTTCACACATTCCCTGTCCTCCAAAGAAATTCTAGTTTTGCTGTCTTTAATATTTTCAATGCTGACTGTGCTGTTTTATAAGTAATTGCCACTGTGAAATTAAGAAAACCAAAGGAAACCTAATTCACTCTTTCAGTTTCCACACTTAAGCAGAAGTCATTAGACTAAGTATTAAGAAATCTAAGAACATGTCAGTAAACAGGTTAATGAAAGGGAATTCATTGGACAGCCTATCTCTCAGATTTGTTCAACTAAAGGAAACATCTCTGTATATTTGTACTCTAAAACACACTAAAACAAAAAGACCAAGTGTTAGTTAACAGGAACTTGTCACAAGTATGCAATGAAATGAAACTGAAGGTAGCTTATCTAAATCAGTCATGCCAGAGCCTCAGCCAGACACAAATTTCAGTGTATCTCAGTAGACTCCTCGTGGTCCTGGGTTTTGCTTTATGATTGTTCCAGTAGTGTGAGATACGCATTGCAAGAGGAAACCTGGGACAGGAGGTGGCATTCCTTGGCTTAACCTGAGCACATTAGAAACCCTGGGGAGGACAAACCTGCTATTGTACATCACCCAAGAGACAGGCTACTATGCTTTTCAACACAGGTTGCCACTGGAATTGCTGCCTGCAATCTCCACATAAACCAGCAGCAGTTTGGTAGGCAGGATCTGTAACACCAAAAGCCCACAGCTCCATCTCTTGGAAAACAGGTACAGGTGTTCAACTGATCAAAGAAGTGAATATTGTTACTTCTTAGTTAATCCTTGAAAGTGTCCTATGACCCTCTGCACAAACAGAAACCTCTTTCTCTTGGAGGGGAGAAAATTCACTTTATAGGTCTTCCCACTTTTCCAGACTCTTATCTTTTAACTCTCTGAACACAATTTATTATTTTGTGATTTTGTGAACTAATGATAGCTTCAAATCTGAATGCTTTTGTGAAATCACCTTTCATAGAATTCCCTTACACTCTAGTTGTATTTATATTTCTCCTCTGTGATCTTATGAAATCATAGCATAAACACAACTTTCTTGCCATGCGTTAGTTAATTTTCTTTATCTTATAGTTTTTGAGTTTCTTGATCAAAAAAAATAATCCCTTGATCTGTATTCTATTCGCAAAACATCATAAAACTTTTGGCACATGGTAGGCTCTCAGTTAATGATAATTCATTATCCTCTCCTGCCAGCAAATGTACTGTCTTAAGTTAAAAAATCTATCTAAAATTCCTAACCATAGAATTTGCATGAACTCAAGAAGGTGTGCATAATTTAAATTTACTCTATCCCAGCAATACATTTATGGAGACTTTTGGGAAAACCTTCAAATTTATGAAAATGCTAAAACTCACTCAAAATAATAAAAGACAAAATTAAATTATTTTAAAATACCATTTCTTTTCTCTGCAGATTTAAAAGGGGGAAAAAAGGAGTGACAAACGATTCTGTTAGCAAGGTTTAGAAAACTGGCCCACATGTTTCCCAGTGACTATGAAAGCTGCCCACATGTGTCCCAGTGACTATGAAAGCTGCCCACATATGTCCCAGTGGCTATCAAAGCTGCCCCACATATGTCCCAGTGACTATGAAAGCTGCCCACATATGTCCCAGTGGCTATGAAAGCTGCCCCACATGTGTCCCAGCGGTTGTGTAGCATGGTGAAAGATACAGACACAGCAAACACTATATACAGAACGTTTGGTGCAGCAACATTTCTGCTTTTAGAAGTCATATTTCACAGAAAAATACTATACGGTCTACTTTTCATCCATACTGGGATATATAATAATTATCAATGTTATGTAGTGGAAACAACTTCATATCCATCTGTAAGAGACTATTAAATTATCTTTGTTACAGTTACACAAAAGTACATTGCACTTAAAGATTATCTTCAATTCTAAACACACACACACACACACACACATACACACACACACACATACACACATACACACAGAGAGACGGATAGAGAGAAAGAGTTCTCAATGTGCCCTGATTTCCACAATATATTAAAAAGGTACACACAAATTCCATAAATGTTCCTCAGGTTGGATGGAAAGTAAATACAAGCAGAATGCACCAAAGAAAAACTGCAGTTACCTGCAGGAGCAGAGGTGGGACAGGAGAAGTGAAAGCAGATTTGATTTTCAAATATGTAATATTTTACTTGCTGAAATAATAAATGAAAAACTGTGAGAAGAAAGCAATGAGTAAGTAACCTGCTTGGAATGTCACATTCTCTTCATATATTATAAAAAAAATAGTTTAAAGGACTCTGAGTACAGTACTCAGACTGCATATATTTAGTAAAATTAAGAGATAAGAATATGAACAGAGGGCTGGAGAGATGGCTCAGAAATTAAGAGCACTGGCTGTTCTTCCAAAGGTCCCGAGTTCAATTCCCAGCAACCACATGGTGGCTCACAAATATCTACATTCAGATCTGGTGACCGGCCATATATGTAGAGCAAATACTGTATACATAATAAATAAATAAATGTTTAAAAAAAGAATCTGAACAGAAAATTGTAACTTGTAAAATAATTGTGTGTTGTATCCTTTTCTTGAAATTACAAAACAGTTTTTATGTAGTGTCTGAGAAAATGAATGACTCTAGTAGTAACTGTGGGGAACTGTGGAAAGGGAGGGAAAGGAGACTTGGGGTACTTGAATTTGATGTAAGGAGATAATTAGGAATGAAGATTCCAGACTTTCCTAGTCAGAGTCACATGACATCAATGGCATCCAGGTAACCAGTGTCATATGACATCAATGGCAAGCAGTGATAAGGAGTTCTTCAAATCTCCATATGTTAAGACATAAATGTCAGTTTTTCTCAAAAGTAACCTAGCTTTTTGGAGTAAAGGCTTATTCCAAGTTAGGTACATGGAAAGTACAAATTGAGTGTGGAATGTATTGTATCCATGATGATGAGGATGATGATATATATAGTGAGCCCTCACAAAATAGTAGATTTTCACTAGGACAAAAGTTAGCTTTAAGAGGATCTTAATGAACAAATTTTATATAGTTTCAACATCATGAAGTAACATTGCAGACATACTGAAAATATTGCAAAAGGATAGATGTGTTGTTATATGATAGATATAGAATACATAGGATATATCTATCATATAAAGGTAACTATCATATAGAAGATATAGAAGGAGTGATAAAACTAGGAAATCACCACCATCAACAAAGGACAACTAATTTAGGCAAGAACTATCAATAATTGCTAGAACCATTGGAAGAAATGTGGTTGAGAAATAGTGTATTCATAGTCACGAAGCTCATCCCAGAGATTACATGTTAATTACAAAAAGAAAAGTGACCCCTTGTACTGGATGAAGTTCGCACTTTCTATTAACACGGTGGTGATCAAACAGCAGCAACAAAGGAGGAAAAATTTCAGCAGTGCCCACCTTCTAATGAGATGCAGCATAAGACCACGGAATGGGTGCTAAAGTAAGGAGTGCTGGACCCTCCTGCCTCCTATGAAGATGTCAGATCAACACTTTATAGACCTTTTTGAGAAATCAGAAACAAGTGAATTATCTGGACCCCAGGTGACATGAAGTCAGCAGGAGACACCACAGCACTCATCTGGTCTACATCTTACTTATATCTGCAAGCAAGAAGAAACCTCTGGCTCCCAGCTTCTCCCTGGAGGCTGAAAGAGAAGACTAATTACACATTCAACATTCAGATTTTGGGGAAGCCACCTGTTGTTGGGGTGATGTGGAAGCTGCTTGTATTTCGTTGATAACTACTGGCCCCAGGATCCAGTATGCCTGTCTTTGTTGTCTGAGTCTCAGTCATAATCCCTTACCTATTCCCCCTTCCTGTCCCACCCTTCCACCCTCTTCCCCCCAACAGATTCCCTTCTCATTCCAACAAATGGTACCTTCTCTTATAACAGTAAATACTATACAAAACAGCAGAAATAAATATGCCACATTTATGAGAGTTAAATGGCCCAGTATAACTTCCCAATGTCCAGTTCATACATATTTGGCCCCTGACTTTAACATTCTACCATCTAACCATCTCCATGAGTTTAAAGTTCTATAACTAACTGACTTAGCTTTCATACTAACTTGCATCACTATTATAACCATCTTCTTAGATCTAGAACGCCCTCTTGATTCCTAAACAACTCAAAATTTAACTATGAGACTCTAGCTGTCTATTCTTCAACCACCTCAGAGACCTGAGAGGGATAAATATATCTGATTATATAGGAAGTGCAGGGCCTGCAGCTTCCAATACTAAGAAATGACAAACCAGTGACTGCCTGGACAGTTCCCATTTTATCTCCATACATTCCAGCATCAGTCTTCAGCCTTTTGGTCCTGTTTCTCTGACAGACATTTATTGTAGAGCAGGGATTATGAAGGACTTACCTACCCTGTCTTGTCAGAGCGAGGCTGTCGACTTCCCTGCTACCAAATTTTGTCCTTTTTGGACAGCAGTCTGTCTGCAGTTGAAGCAAGGGGTTTTGTCATGCCAAGAGATAGGCTTGCCACTAATTCAACCATCTCACACTGGAGATTCTTCGATGCTTATCTTCTACTTGGAGTAGAATAGGTGATGCTGTCAGGAGCTGATATGTCTCGATATCAAAAAAAAAATCTTAATTTAAGACAACATCTTTGAATGCCATATTCTGAAGATCTCTTGGGGTTTTTGAAGATGCCCTATCCATCTCTTGTATTTAGATAAGCAAATGTTGCTTGTCTCTTAACAACTTGATTACTGAGTAGCTTAGAGAATATCTGTGAAGGACTGTCATAGTAGCTAACAAAGTGACATGCTGGCATGAATAGGAGTTTGTTTTTCTTAACTATCCTAAACAGTTTAAGATGGTTGGTATCAAGAGGCCAGAGCTTCACATTTCATTTTTAAGTATCTCTAGGTACAATACCATTAGGGAGCGTTACCTTTAATTTTGTATCAATATACAAAGATCTATTCAAATGTGGCTAAATGTACTCTTAATTTTATATCAGTATACAAAGAACAATGCCTATGTAGCCAAATACAATCTTAATATTACGTCCATATGCAAGGGTCAATACCATTGCGGCCAACTATAATCTTAATTTTGTATCATTATACAAAGATAACTACCGATGTAGTCCAATACAATCTTATATTTTCACAATGAACAATGGTCAATACCACTTTAGCCAAATATACTACTAATTTTGTATCAATATACAAAGGTATAAGGGCATATTCAATAATCTGTCTCTTCTTCTTGGTCCTTCCTGTGCTATGTCTATGTCTCATTTTTCTCAAGTCCGTGCACTCCTACATAGGAGAGAAAGAAGGATACAGAAAAGGGAAAGAAGGAATACCCTGGGTCTAACCTCCAAAACCCATTAAACAGGACCATTTAACAACTTGTAATCTCTTCCCCTAAATAACAGAGTTTTCAGTTATCCTTCAAATAACCAAAAGGGGGGGGGAGAAACTCCCGCCCCACCTTCTGGGGATGGGACGTCGCACTCTTAAAATAACTTCCTGCTGATTTGGGTCGTAGTAAACCTGTTTGGGGCTCGAACCAAAATGGAAAAATGGTTAAAAATGTTAGTACAATCCTTTTATATTCAGTCCTTCTGTTCTCATCTGTTTAGATGTCCTAAGGAGTTTGTAGGCAGAAGCTGATCTTCCAGGCTTTACTGAGGTTCTGGCTGGGACATTGTGTAGAGCTGAACGGTCTTAGAGATATTGAGTTGTTGTGGTTGTAGATTTTGATGGAGACAGCTATTGAGGGAGTCTGTCAGGCTGAATCAACTGGGTCACTCGTCTTCTTTGGTGTCTGATTCTGTTTTCTGCTGAGATTTCCGTTGTCCAGTTGTCCCTGGGTTCCTTGAATGGATACTTTGATTCTCCTGGAAAGATAAGAACAGAGCCCTGCCCTAATCCTAGCTCTGGAACAATTATCCTCTTTTTGGGGGGGGGGGCTAGGTAATATTTTTCCTGAATCAAATTTGGTTTTTTGACAATATATAAAGTGTTATCTTTCAATCTGGGTTAAAGAAGAAATTATTTTGTTATTTTGGAGCTAAACCAACTTTAGTGTATATATTTTGAGATCTCAAAGGACAATTTGTTTGTATTGAGTAGGCCTTTTGTAAGTAGCTTTTAAACTTAGGTCCTTCCAAATCCTATGTGTGTGTCTCTGCATTCTAATTATTGGGATCAGAGACCTGTGGTTCCCATCTGAAGGGATTAAAGATGTGTTCCACTACTCCTGGATGGAAGTTTTTCTCTATTTAGAGTTTGTTTTGTATCAGGCTGACCTTGAGCTCTGAGATCTGCCTGTTTCTGTCTCTAGTGTGTTGGGATTAAGGGTGTACTCTTCTTGAATGATGGGATTAAGGGTGTGCACCCTCACCACCCTGTTCCATGTAACTCTAGAATTTTAAGACCACTAACTCTATGGTGCTCCTCCTGTCTCTGCTGAAGATAAAGGCATGGGTTAACACCACATTTCTCCTGTATTTTACCTTAGCTCTACGTTTTTTCGTCACTTGGAGGTTTATAAAGCCAGGTTGAACGGCTGTATCCTTTATTTTATTTACAGTGTTTTAACGTTGTTACCTGCTTTTTTTTTAATTAATAAATTTATTTGTTTGTTGCTTCAGGTTACATCCTTATCATATTGTCCTCTTTTCCCGCTTCCCAGCCCCACCCTCCCATGCTCTACCCCCTGACCCTTCCGTCTTGTTCCTCGGGGGTGGAGTGTCCCTGCATAACAGTCTCTCACCACAGATCAGGAGTCATATGAGGGCCAAGAGCCTCTTCATACACCGTGGGCCTACGAGGCAGTACTGCCAGTGAAAGGTGTCTCCTTGCTACGGGGGGAAAACTAAAAAAAGACCAACAAACACACAAACCAACAAAAACAAAGAACAACAACAAAAAAGAGAGGAAAAAGAAAAAGGAAAAGGAAAAAAAAAAAGAAAAAAAAAGTTTATGTCCATGTTCCTTTTGGTGTGTTGGTTGTAGTACAGATATCCTGTATGGTATAGCTAAAATCCTACTATAAGTGAATAGATGCCATGTGCATCCTTCTGAGTCTGGGTTAGCTCACTCAGGATGAGCTTCTCTAGATACATCCATTTGGTTGCAAATTGCATAATTTCATTGTTTCTGATAGCTGAGTAATATTCCATTGTATAGATGTACCACAGTTTTTTAATCCATTCTTCAGTTGAGGGACATCTGGGTTGTTTCCAATGTCTAGCTATTACAAATAAGGCTGCTATGAACATAGATGAGGAGACTTCCCTATGTCTCCATGAGGGGTCATTTGGGTGTATACCCAGAAGTGGTATGGCTGGGTCCTGAGGCAAAGTTATTCCAAGACTTCTATGATATCGCCAGACAGACCTCCATAGTGGTTGCACAAGCCTGCACTCCCATCAGCAATGGAGTAGGGTTCCCCTTTCTCCACACCCTCGCCAGCATGTGCTGTCATTTGAGCTCTTTATCTTAGCCATTCTGACAGGTGTGAGATGGAATCTCAGGGTCGTCTTGAGTTGCATTTCTCTGATGATTAAGGATGTTGAGCATTTCTTCAGGTGTCTCTCGGCCATTAGGGGTTCCTCCTTTGTGAATTCTCTATTTAGCTCCGTCTCCCATTTTTTGATTGGATTATTTGGTTTCTTGGCATTTAGTGTCTTGAGTTCTTTGTAGATTTTAGATAATAGCCCTCTATCAGAGGTGGGGTTGGTGAAGATTTTCTCCCAGTCTGTTGTTTGCCGTTTTGTTAGAATGACAGTGTCTTTTGCCTTACAGAAGTTTTTCAGTTTCATGAGGTCCCATTTATTGATTGTTGATCTCAAGTCCTGAGCTGTTGGTGTTCTGTTCAGGAAGTTGTCACCTGTGCCAATGAGTTCGAGGGTTTCTCCTACTTTTTCTTCTAGTATATTTAGTGTGGCCGGCCTTATGTTAAGGTCTTTAATCCACTTTGATTTAAGTTTTGTACAAGGTGATAGGTATGGGTCAAATTTCATTCTTTTGCAAGTGGACATCCAGTTGGACCAGCACCATTTGTTGAAGATGCTGTCCTTCTTCCATTGTGCGGTTTTGGCTTCTTTGTCAAAGATTAGTTGGCCATAAGTGTGTGGGTCCATGTTTGGGTCTTCAATTCGATTCCATTGATCCACTGGTCTGTTTCTATACCAGTACCATGCTGTTTTTATTACTATTGCTCTGTAGTACAGCTTGAAATCTGGGATGGTGATACCTCCAGATGCTTTTTTATTGTACAGGATTGATATAGCTATTCTGGGCCTTTTGTTGTTCCATATGAAGTTGAGAATAGCTTTTTCCAGGTCTATAAAGAATTGTGTTGGTATGGGGATAGGAATTGCATTAAATCTATATATTGCTTTTGGTAGGATAGCCATTTTTATTATGTTGATCCTACCTATCCATGAGCATGGGAGATCTTTCCATCTTCTAAAGGCCTCTTCCATTTCTTTCTTCAGGGGCTTGAAGTCCTTCTTGTATAGGTCCTTTACATGCTTGGTTAGAGTTACCCCCAGGTATTTTATATTGTTTGTGGCTATTGTGGAGGGGGTTATTTCCATTATTTCTTTCTCGGTGTATTTGTTTGTTGTATAAAGAAGGGCTTCTGATTTTTTTGAGTTAATTTTGTATCCAGCAACCTTGCTGAAGTTGTTTATCAGCTGTAAGAGTTCTTTGGTGGAGGTTTTGGGGTCGCTTATGTATACTAACATATCATCTGTGAATAGGGATAACTTGACTTCTTCATTTCCAGTATTTATCCCTTTGATCTCCTTTAGTTGTCTTATTGCTCTAGCAAGGACTTCAAGTACTATATTGAAGAGATATAGTGAAAGTGGACATCCTTGTCTTGTCCCTGAGTTTAGAGGAAATGCTTCAAGCTTCTCTCCATTTAATTTGATGTTGGCCACTGGCTTGCTGTATATTGCCTTTATTATTTCTAGGTATGGTCCTTGTATGCCCGTTCTCTCCAGAACTTTTAGCATGAAGGGGTGTTGGATTTTGTCAAATGCTTTTTCTGCATTTAGCAAGATTATCATGTGCTTTTTTTCTTTCACCTTGTTTATATGGTGAATCACATTGATAGACTTTTGTATACTGAACCATCCCTGCATTCCTGGGATGAGGCCTACTTGATCATGATGTATGATACTTTTGATGTGTTCTTGAATTCGGTTTGCTAGTATTTTATTAAGTATTTTTGCCTCTATGTTCATGAGGGAGATTGGTCTGAAGTTCTCTTTCTTTGTTGGGTCTTTGTGTGGTTTAGGAATCAGAATGACACTGGCCTCATAGAATGAGTTTGGCAGTGTTCTTTCTGTTTCTATGTGGTGGAAGAGTTTGAAGACTAATGGTGTTAGTTCCTCTTTGAAGGTCCAGTAGAATTCTGTACTAAAGCCATTTGGCCCTTGGCTTTTTTTGGTTGGGAGATTATTAATGACTGTTTCTATTTCCTTAGGGGTTATTGGGCTGTTTAAGCTGGTAATCTGATTTTGATTTAGTTTTGGTAGGTGGAATTTATCAAGGAAATTGTCCATTTCGGTTAGATTTTCAAATTTGGTGGAATATAGATTTTTAAAGTAGAACCCGAATATTTTTTGGATCTCCTCAATGTCTGTTGTTATTTCTCCCTTTTCCTTTCTGATTTTGTTGATTTGTGTTCTTTCCCTTTGCCTTTTAGTTAATTTGGCTAGGGGTCTGTCTACTTTGTTGATATTCTCGAAGAACTAACTCTTGGTTTCATTGATTCTTTGTATAGTTCTTTTTGATTCTAAGTTGTTGATTTCAGCCCTAAGTTTGATGATTTCCTGCCTTCTGCTCCTCTTGGGAGTGTTTGATTCTTTTTTTTCCAATTCACCCAGCTTAGCTGTTAATTCACTAATGTGAGCTGTCGCAATTTTCTTTTTGAAAGCACTTAGTGCTATGAACTTTCCTCGTAGCACAGCTTTCATTGTATCCCATAGGTTTGGGTATGTTTTGTCTTCATTGTCGTTGGATTTTAAGAAGTCTTTGATTTCCTTCTTT
>CAJQZJ010004763.1:15271814-15283547 GCA_907164525.1 Lophiomys imhausi
TTATCCCTATTCGCAGATGATATGTTAGTATACATAAGCGACCCCAAAAACTCCACCAAAGAACTCTTACAGCTGATAAACAACTTCAGCAAGGTGGCTGGATACAAAATTAACTCAAAAAAATCAGAAGCCCTTCTTTATACAACAAACAAATACACCGAGAAAGAAATAAAGGAAACAACCCCCTTCACAATAGCCACAAACAACATAAAATACCTGGGGGTAACTCTAACCAAGCATGTAAAGGACCTATATAACAAGAACTTCAAGCCCCTGAAGAAAGAAATGGAAGAGGCCTTTAGAAGATGGAAAGATCTCCCATGCTCATGGATAAGTAAGATCAACATAATAAAAATGGCTATCCTACCAAAAGCAATATATAGATTTAATGCAATTCCTATCAAAATACCAACACAATTCTTTATAGACCTGGAAAAAGCTAGTCTCAACTTCATATGGAACAACAAAAAGCCCAGAAGAGCTAAATCAATCCTGTACAATGAAAAAACATCTGGAGGTATCACCATCCCAGATTTCAAGCTGTACTACAGAGCAACAGTAATAAAAACAGCATGGTACTGGTATAGAAACAGACCAGTGGATCAATGGAATCGAATTGAAGACCCAAACATGGATCCACACACCTATGGCCAACTAATCTTTGACAAAGAAGCCAAAAACGCACAATAGAAGAAGGACAGCATCTTCAACAAATGGTGCTGGTCCAACTGGATGTCCACTTGCAAAAGAATGAAATTAGACCCATACCTATCACCTTGTACAAAACTTAATTCCAAGTGGATCAAAGACCTTAACATAAGGCCAGCCACACTAAAGATACTAGAAGAAAAAGTAGGAGAAACCCTCGAACTCATTGGCACAGGTGACAACTTCCTGAACAGAACACCAACAGCTCAGGACCTGAGATCAACAATCAATAAATGGGACCTCATGAAACTGAAAAGCTTCTGTAAGGCAAAGGACACTATCATTCGAACAAAACGGCAACCAACAGACTGGGAGAAAATCTTCACCAACTCCACATCTGATAGAGGGCTATTATCTAAAATCTACAAAGAACTCAAGAAACTAAATGCCAAGAAAACAAATAATCCAATCAAAAAATGGGAGATGGAGCTAAATAGAGAATTCACAAAGGAGGAATCCCTAAGGGCTGAGAGACACCTGAAGAAATGTTCAACATCCTTAATCATCAGAGAAATGTAACTCAAGACGACCCTGAGATTCCACCTAACACCTGTTAGAATGGCTAAGATAAAGAGCTCAAATGAGAGCGCATGCTGGCGAGGGTGTGGAGAAAGGGGAACCCTACTCCATTGCTGGTGGGAGTGCAGGCTTGTGCAACCATTATGGAGGTCTGTCTGGCGATATCTTAGAAATCTAGGAATAACCTTGCCTCAGGACCCAGCCATACCACTTCTGGGTATACACCCAACGGACCTCTCACGGAGACATAGGGAAGTCTCCTCATCTATGTTCATAGCAGCCTTATTTGTAATAGCTCGAAATTGGAAACAACCCAGATGTCCCTCAACTGAAGAATGGATTAAAAAATTGTGGTACATCTATACAATGGAATATTACTCAGCTATCAAAAACAATGAAATCATGCAATTTGCAACCAAATGGATGGATCTAGAGAAGCTCATCCTGAGTGAGCTAACCCAGTCTCAGAAGGATGCACATGGCATCTATTCACTTATAGTAGGATTTTTACTATATCGTACAGGATATCTGTACTACAACCAACACACCAAAAGGAACATGGACATAATTTTTTTTATCTTTTTCCTTCTTGTTTTCTTTTTTCTTTTTCCTTTTCCCTTCTCTTTTTCCTCTCTTTTTTGTTGATATTCTTTGTTTTTGTGGGTTTGTGTGTTTGTTGGTCTTTTTTTTTTTTTTAGTATTCCCCCAGTAGCAAGGAGACACCTTTCACTGGCAGTACTGCCTCATAGGCCCACGGTGAATGAAGAGGCTCTTGGCCCTCATATGACTCCTGATCTGTGGTGAGAGACTGTTAGGCAGGGACACTCCACCCCAGAGGAACAAGACGGAAGGGTCAGGGGGTAGAGCATGGGAGGGTGGGGCTGGGAAGCGGGAAAAGAGGACAATATGATAAGGATGTAACCTGAAGCAACAAACAAATATTTTTATTAACTAAAAAAAAAAAAAAAAAAAAAACAGGGGGCAGGGCTGAAACACTGTGAATGGAATAGAGGATACAGCCATTCGGCCTGGTTTTGCAGACCTCCAGGTGTAGAGAAGACGTGGAGCTAAGATAAAATACAAGAGAATTGTGGTATTGGCCCAAGCCTTTGACTTCAGCGGAGACGGGGTGGGGGGGGAGCACTGTAGAGTTGGTGGTCTTATGTATTCTGGAGTCATACGGAGCAGGGTGGTGAGGATGCATACTCTTGGTCCCACCATTCAAGAAGAGTACACCCTTGGTCCCAGCTCCCAGCACACTGGAGACAGAAAGGGGCAGATCCCGGAGCTCAGGGTCAGCCTGTTGCAGGGCAAACTCTAAATAGAGAAAGACTTCGATCCAGGAGTGGTGGAACACATCTTTGATCCCTTCAGATGGGAAACACAGGTCCCTGTTCCCAATAATTAGAGTTCAGAGACACATACATGGGATTTGGAGGGACCTAGGTTTGGAGGCTACTTACAAAAGGCCTTCTCGATACAGGCAGATTGTCCTTTGGGATCTCAAAATATATACACTAGAGCTGGTTTAGCTCCAAGGTGACAGAATGATTTCTTCTTTAACCCGGATTTAAAGATAATGCTTTGTGTGTTGTCAGAAGGCCATATTTGCTTCAGGAGATGTACTACCTAGCCCCCTCACCCCCCCCACCAAAAAAAAGAGGGCAATTGTCCTAGGGTTGGGATTGGGGCAGGGCTCTGTTCTTATCGTTCCAGGAGAATCGAAGCGTTCATTAGGGGAGCCCAAGGATGGCTGGACAGCAGAAACCTCAGCAGAGAGCAGAATTAGGCACCAAGGAGAATGAGTGACCGAGTTGATTCTGCCTGGCAGACTTCCTCAATAGCTGTCTCCATCGGGGGCCTGCAACCACCACAGCAATCCAATGTCACTGGGACTGTTCAGCTCTACACAATGCCCCGGCAGGAACCTCAGTGAGGCCTGCAAGATCAGCTTCTGCCTACAAACCCCTTAGGTCATCTAAACAGATGAGAACAGAAGGACTGAACATAAAAGGAGTGTACTAACATTTTTAACCATTTTTTCCATTTGGGTTCGGGCCCCAAACAGGTCTACTATGACCCAAATCAGCAGGAAGTCACTTTAAGAGAGCGACGTCCCATGCCCAGAGGGTGGGGAAGGTGTTTCTCCACCCTTCTTTTTGGTTATTTGAAGGATAACTGAAAACTCTGATATTAAGGGGAAGAGACTACAAGCTGATAAATAGTCCTGTCTTAATGGGTTTTGGAGGTTAGCCCCAGGGACTTCCTACTTTTCCTTTTCTGTATCCTTCTTCCTCTCCTATGTAGGAGTGCATGAGCTTGAGAAAAATGAGATATAGACATAGCACAGGAAGTTCCAAGAAGAAGGAGCAGATTATTGAATATGCCCTTATACCTTTGTATATTGATACAAAATTAGTAGTTTATTTGGCTAAAGTGGTATTGACCATTGTGTATTGTGCAAAAATAAGATTGTATTGGATTACATCGGTATTGATCTTTGTATATTGATACAAAATTAAGATTATAGTTGGCCACAATGGTATTGACCCTTGTATATGGACGTAATATTAAGATTGTATTGGGCTACATAGGCATTGATCTTTGTATATTGATACATAATTAAGAGTATATTTAACCACAATTGAATAGATCTTTGTATATTGATACAAATTTAAAGGTAACGCTTCCTAATGGTATCATACCTAGAGATACTTAAAAATAAAATGTGAAGCTCTGACCTCTTGATACCAACCGTCTAAAACGGTCTAGGATAGTTAAGTAAAACAAACTCCTAGTCATGCAAACATGTCACTTTGTTAGCTACTATGACAGTCTATCACAGATATTCTCTAAACTACCCAGTAATCAAGTTGCTAAGAGACAAGCAACATTTGCTTATCTAAATACAAGAGATGGATAGGGCATCTTCAAAAACCCCAAGAGATCTGCAGAATATGGCATTCAAAGTTGTTATCTTAAATCAAGATTTTTTTTGATATCGAGACATATCAGCGCCTGACAGCACACCCTATTCTACTCCAAGTAGAAGATAAGCATCGAAGAACCTCCACTGTAAGATGGTTGAATTAGTGGCAAGCCTATCTCTTGGCATGAAAAAACCCCTTGCACCAACTTCAGACAGACTGCTGTCCAAAAAGGACAAAACTTGGTAGCAGGGAAGTCGACAGCCTAACTCTGCCAAGACAGGGTAGGTAAGTCCTTCATAATCCCTGCTCTACAACAAAGGTCTGTCATAGAAACAGGACCCAAAGGCTGAAGACTGATGCAGGAATGTATGTAGAGAAAATGGGAAATGTCCAGGCAGTCATTGGTATGTCCTTTCTTAGTTTTGGAAGCTGCAGGCCCTGCACTTCCTATATAAGCAATTATATTTATCTCTCTCAGGTCTCTGAGGTGGTTGTAGAATAGACAGCTAGAGTCTCATACTTAAATTTTGAGTTTTTTAGGAATCAAGAGGGTGTTATAGATCTAAGAAGATACTCTTAAAAGTGTGTTGCAAGTTAGTATGAATGTTGAGTCACATATAGACCTTTAAACTCAAGGAGATGGTTAGATAGTAGAATGTTAAAGTCAGGGGCCAAATATGTATAAACTGGACATTGGGAAGGTATACTGGGCCATTTAACTCTCATAAATGTGGCATATTTATATCTGTTGTTTTGTATAATACTTACTGTAATAAGAGAAGGAACCATCTGTTGGACTGAAAGGGGAAACTTCTGGGGGGAAGAGGGTGGAAGGGCGGGATAGGAAGGGGGAATAGGGAGGGGTTTGTTACTGAGATGTAACTTGAAGAAAAAAAATAAAGTATTAAAAAAAAAGAGAGAAAAATGCCTTCATAAGATCAGGCTGTACTTAGTCAAGCCTGTAGGATATTTTCTTAATTAGTGATTGATGGAAGAGGGCCCATTGTGATACCACCCCTCATCTAGTGGTGCTGGGCTCTATAAAAAATCAGACTGAGGGAGGTATGAGGCGCAAACCCATAAGCAGCACTCCTCCATGCCATCTTCATCAGCTCCTGCCTCTAGGTTCCTGCCCTGTTTGAGTTCCAGTCCTAACTTCTTTCCATGACAATCTGATGTGGAAGTGTAAGCTGAATAAGCCCTTTCCTCCTCAACTTACATTTTGGTCACTGTGTTCCATCGCAGCAATAGGACCCCTGACTAGGACACTGACATAATTGTGTAGCAGTCAGTGGGCTCCAGTAGAGACCTGTCTCTGAACAGCCAAAGTGGAGAATAATTGAGAGAGACACCAGTTATAAATCTCAGGCCTCTACATACGTGCACATTGACAAACATGGACACATAAAACAAAACAAATTAAAAGAAGAGGGACAGGGAGAGATATCTACACAAATGCTTGAGGGGTCTTTCAAATATCTACCCCAGCTGATGTACAAGACACAGGGAGCTGTTTTTACCAAAAAAATGTTAATGCACAGTAATAATATACTTAAAGAAACAAGAAAGCAGGGCCAAGTCAAAAGATCAGAGTAAATTTGCACAAGAATTAACTCCAGAAAATGCACAATAACTATCATAGAGATGTTGACCACTCAAGAGCAAATGGCCTTAAAGAGTATGAAAGTTTCAAAAGATTGAAAAGTATTTGTAAAACAACTCAAATAAAAATATTGGAGATAAAGAATGCAAAAGCTAGACTAACTGGCTCATTACAGGAATTTAGTAGCTAACATGATCAAACAGATTTGAAATTGCCTCTTATCCATGGAGACACACTTCAAAACTCCTGTGCAGGTCTGCACCTGAAGATTGTGTATATTGCCTGTAAACACTATGCTTTTCCTGTTAATAATACACAAACCCAAAGCCTTTTCCTTCTTTATTAATAATTCACCTGCACAGAACTTGTAAATTTTGAAGTTTAAACTGCAACACCAAAACTAGCATGAACTTCTTTTTTCTTCCTCAGAATTTCATGGATATAAGATTGGAGCTTATACATCTTAACAATTTCTACACATGATTTTTGTCCTTCCTAATTGAGAGCTTTCACTTCTCCCTTAAGGGAAGTGTGTCTGGCCTCTCTTTACCATAACAAGATCATTACCTGGTGCTTTGAGTCCATTTTTAGGTAAAGTGCAGGTTACTGAGCACACACAGCTCTTCAACTACAACAAACACTGGAACTGATTATCAGCTACTCATCTGATACATGCATAACATAGATGGATGCCCTGATGCAGATACACAGACTGGATGGAGCAGAAGAAGCCATCAAGCTATTTAGACTACAGCTTAAAGCTTATGGATTGTTTGTGTGCTTTAGGAATTATCTGGTTAATATTTGCAGACCACTGCAGCTTCAAATAGGGGAAACCAGAGAAAGCAATACTATAACCAAAGTGGAGTACTGTATCCAGTCGGAAAGAAGTAACTAAGCAAAGACTGCCTAAGGACAAGACATGCAACTAAACAGTTAATGGATGATGGAAGACAGAGGGAGGAAAGCAACTTACTAGGAGAAAAAACAACTAGAAACCACCCAAATCTGAAAAAGGAATAGACACCGAGACACAGGAAGAATATAAACTCCAGGAAGAACTGAAGGCTTTCATACCAGCATATGTTAGGATCAAAATGTCAGAAATGAGGAAGGGTTTTGAAAGTATCTGAATAAGAAACAAACCTCCCCCCCCCGCAATAAAGAGAGCCTTTTTAAAGCTACCAGTATATTTCTCCACAGCATCTTTCAAGGGCAGAAATGGGGTGAGGGTGGAGGGAGGGGTCTATTTAAAGTGCTGAGTGAAGAAAAAAAAACTTTAAAAACCTGTCAAGCAAGAATATTACATCCAGCAAAGCTGCCCTTCAAAAATGAAAGATACCTCAAAATATCAGAAAAATTAAAAATAATAAAGATATTTCCAAATAAACAAAATCAGCCTTATTTGCCCACAAAAAGTGTAAAAGGGTTTCTTCAGGTTGAGAGGTCTGACATGAGAAAGCACCCACTCACCAATGAGAACTCCCAGAGAGCACTGTGACCCTGGAATGGCAGTGTGTGCACCACTTAGTCATGATGCACAAGTTAGAAAGCATGTGTGAAAATACATATAACTGTAGAATACTACTTAAATTGCACAACAGAAAAAGATGTATCCTGTGATAACAATGGTGACAAGTAAGCACAAAGAACCTGTTTTACCAAAGTTGAAGATAAAATTATTAATAGGGGAAAATGTTGACGTATGCTTACTGATCACTAGATTTTAATGCCTTAGCAATCAAAAAATACTCACATAAAATACAAAAATAGAAATTGAGAACATCACAATAAAAATTAGAAATCTAAAGGAAGTCAGTAAGAAAAGACAAAGGGTCAAGTAGCTACAAAGGCAGATTAAAACATGTAATAACGGTGGCAGTGATTCCTATTAGCAATAGGTAATATTAAACGTAAATGATAAAATTTTCAAATGACATATGCTGACTAAATAAAGAATAATCCAAATTTCTCTATTGTGTACAGGACACTCACTTTAGATTGACTGATATACATAGACTACGATAATAAAGTCCTTTGGATATATGTGCAAGAGCAGTAGAGCAGGGTCACATGGTAAATCTGTTTTTAGTTTTTTGAGGAACCTCTAAATCCAGAGATTTCCATAGTGATTCTACTAATTTATACTCCCTCCAGCAGCGAATAAGTGTTCCCTTTCTGAACATTCTACAGCAGCATCTGCTGTCTGTTTCTTTGATCTCTGATCTTTGATTGTGGGCATTCTGCCTCCCAAGCACTGGGATTAAGGATTTTAGCCACCACACCCAGCTCTATTTATTTTTTATTGTTTGAGGTATTTAGCTATCAGGAAAATACAGGTTAAAACTATTTAGATTTTATTTTATCCCTGTGTTAGTCAAGGCAAGACTGGTTGATGCAGTGAGCTCCAAGAAAGCCAGAGTAGCCTAGTAGGAGGACCCAATCTCTCAAAAACAACAACAAAGAAATAAAACAATTCTGAACCATTTGTATTTCATCTTTTGAAACCTGTTTAGGTACATGCTCTACTTTTTAATTAGGTTGTTTGGTTTTGGATGGTCAGTTTTTCAGTTTTTGTATATTCTAGAAATTAACCTCCTGTCAGATATATAGCTGGCAAAACTTCTCACTGTCACTATGTTGGAGTTGAGCTGTCATTTTTATATTAAATATGTTTGTTTTATAAAGTTGAACATCTTTGTGTTGGTACAGAAATATTTAGAATTATAATATCCTCTCTGTGGATTTTTCCTTGGATGAGTGTGAAATATTCTTCTCTATCTCTTGTGATAAATTTTGACTTGAAAATTGTTTTGTAAGATATTATAATATCTATACCTTCCTCTTTTTCCATCTGTTTGGAAATCCTTCTTCTATCCTATGGCAGTGTCTATCCTGTAAATTTTGTTTCTTGGGAACAAAAAAAGATGGATTCTGTGTTCTAATCCAATCTGTTAGTGTCTGTCTTTTTGTTTAGGAACAGAGTCTGTTAAACTTGAGAATTATTATTAAATAATGTTTATTACTTTTATTTTTGCTAGAGTAGTATTGTTTTATTGATCGTTAACTGTTCTGGGGTTATGTATTCTTTTTTTTTTTTTGCTTTTTGGTTTTTCGAGACGGTTTCTCTGAATATCTCTGGCTGTCCTGGACTCACTTTGTAGACCAGGCTGGCCTCGAACTCACAAAGATCTGCCTGCCTCTGCCTCCCAAGTGCTGGGATTAAAGGCGTGTGCCACCACCGCCCGGCTAGGGTTATGTATTCTTTATGGCCTCTTTAGTATGTATTAATATCTTCAGTCCCAAGTATTTCTTCTGATATTCCTCAGTAGAGTGGGGTTTGTGCACATAAATTCTGTTTTTATCATGGAATTTTTTTCTCCTTCTTACAGCTAATGGTTTTTGCTCAGTTTGGAAGTGTGGGCTGGCAACTGTGGTCATTTAGAACTTGTAGAGCATCTGTCCAAGCCCTTCTACCTTTAAAAGTCTCCATTGAAAAGTCAGGTATTAGTCTGATGGACCTGCTTCTATAAGTGATTTGATTTTTCTCTCTTGCTGCTCTCCTTATTCTTTCTTTGTTCTGTGCATTTTATGTTTGATGTTTTGTAGAAAAAATAACTAATGAAATTATTTAACCAGTATTTATATCATATTTAATTGGTCGGCAGTGTAAATCTTTAACCCACCATTATAAATGAATACACACAGACACTGGGTGGTCTTAATAAGCCTAGGCCTGGGTTGTGCAATCCTAGCCCATCTTAGCTACCTCATGATTCTATTGTCCAAATATGACCCCATATATACATATGTCCCTTTGGACTATTATTCTCCATGCTAAGCCTATGTTCCAGGCCACATGGAAGGATCTTCTTTAATCTACCCCATGGCGTGTCTTCCTTGTTTACTCCTGGCTTCTTCTCTGGCGACCTCTTCCCAAAATGCTCTGTATCTCTCTAAAAAGCCGGTGAACCTTAGTCCTGCCTACCTCTGTCTTTGTCTAATCTCCAGGCCTCAGGATTTATTTAACCAATCGGAGTCAATTAAGTAACAGACAGCAAACAGGACCAATTAACATTTAGAATGTTTAACACCACCCCATCATTTCCCTCCTTTTGTCTAATACAAAGGATAAAAGGTATATACATAATGTTTAGTCTGTTTCTATCATTCAATCTTGAAGAAGAAAAAAATCATCTATCTATCTTGGTGTGTCTAAAGTTTTGAACCTAAATAATTTTTATCATATATGTTGTCTTCAACCCCATCAAAGACTTAAGAGTAGGTAAAGTTATTATTTGAGTGTGTAGGAAGCACAGAAGAACAGCTTCCAAAAAGAAAAAAATGACAGTTTGTTGCCTAGACAGTCCCAAGTGTCTCTCCATACCACTGGAGCATGGTCCTGGCTACTTTGTGTTCTTGCATCTTAGTAGCCATCCCTTTCTTTAGATGTGGGAAATTTCTTGTATGATTTTGTTGAAAATATTTTCTATGCCTTTGACCTGGGTTTCTTCTCCTTCTTATAAACCTGCTATTTGCAGGTTTGGTATTTTTTAGTGTCTCGGATTTTCTGTATGTTCTTCTCTTGGAAGGTTTTACATTGAATATTTTCTTTGACTCAGTGATCCACTTCTTCTGCCTTCTCTCCAAGACCTGACATTCTCTCTTCCACATGATTCTGTCTGGTGGCTGTACTTTCCTCTGAAATCTTTGTTCGATGTTCTGAGTTTTTCAAGTTTCATTTTGTTTTGACCTTTTTTTTCAGAGTTTATATCTCCTTATTTAATTCTAGTTTTCATCTTGAATTGTTTTCATTATTTCATTCAACTGTGTTTCTGTGTTCCTCATTCAGTCATTTGTTCATATCCTCTTTGAGATCACTGAACATACTTATAATTGCTAATTTGAAGTTATCTTCCTATGCATTATCTAAAGGGCTTTTCTCAAAAATCAGTACACTGAGATGTTAATTTGGGGAAGAGACATATTGTCTTCATTATTCATGTTTGTTTGTTGTTTTGTAATTGAACCTAGACATCTGGAATTAGGTCTTCATTGATGGTTCTTGGTGGATTTCTGATCTCCCAATGTTTGGTCTTATTCTAGCTTCTCAGAATGGGGGCCACTTGAATGGTGGTTGGTGTTCAGTCTTGGGACCACTATATTTTGGTTCACAAATGGGTGTCTAAAGTAGTCTCATCTCAGTGGTAGTTCTGGTCAGACTCCATGGGTGTGGTGGGTGTCACGCAGGATGATTAGTGAGAAACTGGCAGACAGGTAAAGAGGGGAAGTGATAACCAGCAACCAAACTATATGTTTTTTACCACATTTTTAAGAAAATAACTAAAAATACCTTACTTTACACTTGATGGTATATTTTTAATGATAATCTAATCATAAAGAAAAAAAATCAAACAAATCTAAACTTTGATATATCCTACAAAGCAAATATCCTCAACTTGTGACAAAATATACACTGTCATATTTTAAAAAACACATTATAGGAGGCTGGAGAGATGGGTCAGTGGTTTGGAGAGCTTACTGCTCCTTTAAAAGTCCCACATTCAGTTTCCAGCACCTACATCAGGCAGTTTATCAAGACCTGAGCTCCAGCTCCAGGAGACCCAGCACACTCTTGTGACCTCCATTGGCACCAGTACACACACACATACACATAGTTTTTTCAAAAATAACTCTTTAAAGAAGCCTTAGAGTTTAAAAGAAAATATGAGATATTATAACCTAATGTAATTTGTAAATATAAGACTTCCTTGAGTCCAGCATTTTAAAATATATATATTTTATCATTTGTTTCCTAGTTACTACTTGGATAACAAAATATCATCCAAACAGTGGCTTTTAATAAGAAATAATTATATTATGAGCACTTGTCATCTCCATAGGACAGTGCTAAGGAAGCTGTGCGCTGGACTAAGGAAGGTATGCACTGGACTAAGGAAGGTGTGCACTGGG
>CAJQZJ010004763.1:15283557-15330464 GCA_907164525.1 Lophiomys imhausi
AAGGTATGCACTGGACTAAGGAAGGTGTGCACTGGGCTAAGGAAGGTGTGCACTGGGCTAAGGAAGTTATGCACTGGACTAAGGATGGTGTGCACTGGGCTAAGGAAGGTGTGCACTGGACTAAGGAAGGTGTGTGCTGGGCTAACGAAGGTGTGCACTGGACTAAGGAAGGTGTGCACTGGACTAAGGAAGGTATGCACTGGACTAAGGAAGGTGTGCACTGGGCTAAGGAAGGTGTGCACTGGGCTAAGGAAGGTATGCACTGGACTAAGGATGGTGTGCACTGGGCTAAGGAAGGTGTGCACTTGGCTAAGGAAGGTATGCACTGGACTAAGGAAGGTATGCACTGGACTAAGGAAGGTATGCACTGGACTAAGAAAGGTGTGCACTGGGCTAAGGAAGGTGTGCACTGGACTAAGGAAGGTGTGTGCTGGGCTAAGGAAGGTGTGCACTGGGCTAAGGAAGGTGTGCACTGAACTAAGGATGTATGCTGGGCTAAGGAAGATATGCACTGGGCTAAAGAAGGTGTGCACTGGACTAAGGAAGGTGTACACTGGACTAAGGAAGGTGTACACTGGACTAAAGAAGGTGCGCACTGGACTAAGGAAGGTGTGCACTGGACTAAGGAAGGTGTGCACTGGGCTAAGGAAAGTGTACACTGTACTAAGGAAGGTGTACACTGGGCTAAGGAAGGTGCGCACTGGGCTAAGGAAGGTATGCACTAGGCTAAGGAAGGTGTGCACTGGGCTAAGGAAGGTGTGCACTGGGCTAAGGAAGGTGTACACTGGGATTTTCTTGACAAGCGTCCCCTGATTTTAGTCACAGTGACAAGCACTGAAAGCCAGGTGGCTGGCACACTGGAAGTGGCCATAATGTTTGCTCATGACATTTAAGTCTTGATTCTCAGTAGAACTGTGTATCTCTCTAGAGGTCATGTGATAGTGCTCTACAGAGGCTCTAATCCAATCACACAAGAATTGGATGATTGTGTTTGGACCACATGATTTTCAATATTAGCTTATCAGACCTTGTCTTTGTAAACCAGTGACCCTTCTGTTAAGTAGAGCGTGTTGCTCAAGATCACACAGCCAGGTCTGTGGCCCATGAGCAATGCAAACCTGGGACAAGAGAAAGACATCGTCAGCTGCAGTTCCCTCTGGGTTGTCACATCATTGTCCAGTGATACATATCTCTCAGATGAGAACTAGATGCTTAACAGATGTTAGAAATCAAGGTTTCAAAACCTATTACCAGAATAGCATAACACTCATTGCATCAGTGAAGGAAACACACTCCAGGTAAGATTCTTTAGCCACAGGAAACAGAGGGTCCAGATGTTCATATGAAGCAAAAAAGACAACTATGGAGAGGTCTGGCTAAACAGCCTACAGTCATTACCTTGAGGTTTCTGATTTCTGTCTTTATACTCTGCCAATCTATGGTTTCACTATTAAATGTCTAGCATAAGGAAATAGCACAAAGTACACAAAAAATGTTAATTGTGATAAAAAGAAAAGTAGAAACAAGGTCAATGTTCAACTGAAAGAAAAAGCTTTTAAATTATATCTATTTAAAATTGTTCTATGAATGGTATGGTAATAGCATGCTATGAAATATCTTCCCTGCCAAATTATGAATTAATACAAATACACAGATATTTTAAGACAAAATAATTGCATCACTTTTTGAAAATTAAAAAAAATCCTTTTGTTCAAACTTCAAAACATTAACACTGACTAAAAGTTTGTAGGAGAAGAGGTAAACACTAGTAGTGATGGCTTAGCTGTGTTTCTTTAATTCACTTCCCCCTCCAGTAACTGAGTGTACTGGAGCCCTGACCAAAACCTAAACAAGGAATAGACCTTGAAAGGGGAAATAAGGAAGCAAGGTGCTGACGCAGCCAACATGGGCTCCATGCTACCACACAAGTCACCAAGTTGGTGACTATGAGACTATATATATATATATATATATATATATATATGTACATATATATATATGCTTTATCAGAACTTAGCGAATATTTTAAAAATAAGGAAACTGGAGTTGTGAAAGATTTCATATACTTTATGAAAGGGAAACAAACAGAAAAAAAAACTACATTCTACTATCACTAAGCTCTCTGATAACAGAATGATCCTGGTCCACACTTGTGACCTTCATTTTTCTTTAACAGAATTCTTACACATGTCTTAGTCTAGCTACACGTTGTAAGGAACACATTTTAGATAAGAATATAGACATGAGTGAAAGACTACAACAGCAGCAGTGGGAAAGCCAACAGAAGAAAAATACATAAAAAGTACCCAAGGAACTGCCCCTAGAGGCATTGCAGAGGTGGCTGCTATGTCACATGTGCAGCAGTAGGTGGCAGAGAGGAGAGAGGCTATGTCTATATGCAGCTGTCTGACCTATGAACATCTGAATGAATAGTAGCCTAACATTCCTGGGGAAAAAAAAGCAAGCTGGATACCAACACCACTTTGACACCATGGGGTATCCTATAATGACTACCAGACCAGTACCAGGAAAGCATCAGATGGGGTCCCAGGACAGGAAACAAACCAGAAACTAGAAGAACTCTGCCTGGTCCTGGTTGTGGGGGTTGTGGTGAGTCAACCCCAAAGGAGGGAGTGTGGGAGAGCCAGCCCTGCCTTTCATCTGATTTGCAGTGATGTTGGTGAGGGAGAGATCCCCTCCCATCCATTTTGCACTCACTAGTGGGCAGGAGAACTGACCCCTATGGGCTCACAAGAGCAGGAGACCTGTCCCTGCTCCTCACATGCTGCAGCACTCAGAAGAGCAGACCTCACCTTGACAGCACGGTACAGCTGGCCCTGGATATAGGGGTTGTGGGTGAGCTGGCCCTGAAGGTATGAGTGTGGGAGAGCCAGCCCTGTCTTTTGTCTGCTTTTTGGTGGTATTGGCAAAGGAGATAGATCCCCTCCCCTCCTTCTTGCCCTCACTACCAGTGGCACACAGGAGATCTGGCCTTGCCCCTCACATGCTGCAGTACATTACCCAAACACCATAGTACAAATGGCCCTAGATGTGAAGGATGTGTGTGAACCATCCCCAAGGGTGTGAGTGTAAGACATCCAACCCTGCTTTTTGTCTCCTTTTTGATGGTGTTGACAAGAGAGAGATCCCCTCCACTCTCTGATGCCCTTGATGCAGGTGGCAGGTGGGAGAGTTGGCTCTGATGGGTTCATGAGAGGAGGAGAACTGGTCCAGCCCCTTTACCTGCTGCAGAACTCAAAAGAGCAAACTCAATACCTTACCTGGGTAGCACAGTGGAACTGGCCCTGGATGTGGGGGTTGCAGGCCCAGAACCAGTGCTTTGAGTTGGTTCACTCCAATATATACCACATGAATGAACTTCTAGAGTGCATGAAGAGGCCAGTTCCACAGACCCAAAACTACAGTATCTCCATGATACTGGACAACAACAGTATATCTGAGAGGAGTCCCGGTGAGGTGCCAGTATTGATAGAGTAGCAGAAGCCAGAGGCCTCGTCCAGACCACGGAATCATTATAATGAACATTTGCAAGCAAAACAGTGTGAACAAAAGGGAATATTGTGGGACACACTGAGGCACACTACAGCTTCCCCAATGAGTTTTTCTTTTAATGTTAGGAGAGGTTTCAAGGGTAGAGGATGGGTCTGAAGGGAGGTGGGAGATGAGAGGGAACAGGGTGCATGATGTTAAATTCACAAAAATTTTTTTAAAAAGACAATAAAAAGGAAAAAAAAGTACCTGAGGAACTGAGAATGTGTAGCTATATGGCAGTTTGCAACTATTCCATGTCAAACACACAGCCCCAAGTCAAACCAGGTTGGCACATTTGTAGTGACTGTCCTGAGTACTTTAGCATAGGAGAAAGGTAACACAAAATTATTTTATGCAAAGGGCACCTCCCTAGCTGTGGCACACATGAGATCTGGCCCTGCTCCTTTTGGTTCTTGATGCGATGTGATATTTTAAGTTTTATAAAACTTAAAAACCAGCACAATAATCACAAGCTGATTTATAAATTGATGCCCCTCAGGAAACTCAATGCCAGATGCAGTGTTTGGCTTATCTGCCTCCATAATAGACTCAACAGCAACTCCATTACCAGGATGCTGTGGAATATTTTGCTCATACAACTTAAAAATGGAATTAAACCATCAACTGACACTCTCTATGCTACTGTGGTTTAAATCAAAGGATGCTCTTTATATAAACATGATTTGTGTGGTTTAACTTTGGACTGTTTTCTGGGATCCTCCTGTGTACTGAGAATGCGTCAGAAGCATGGTTTCGTTTCCTGTGGAGGCTGGAAACTGTTAACAGCAAAGTTTGGAGACAGTCTGAGTGAGTGCTTTGCCATATGTTAAACTAAACTTGATATGAAAAATCATATCACTTTCCAGTTTCCCAGAACATTCAAAAAAAAAAAAAAAAAGGAGAAGAAGCAGCAGCTCCGGCTTTATAAATATAAAAAGCATCTGTCTGCACAGGAAGTCTTGCTCTGTCATTTCACAAATGATCCCCACTTATATGTACAAGAGAAGTCAGATCTGATGAACTATATAGGAAATTATATGCCGTGTTGTTTAACATTTGAAGTAGCTATCCATAGTTCCACATGGCTGGCTGGCTGGCAGGCTATCATGGCACGGAGATCTCAGCAGCACTGCCCAGTGTCATCTTGACGCATTTACAATTCCAAGTTAAACCTTCTGTGAGCTATGTTTGTGTTTAAATGCTTCCACCACCATTTCTAACGCAGGAAGACTCATGAGCATTCCACGAAATGTTTGGCAGGCTCATCCTGATGCCTTATTCCTTACTGACTTTCTGAGCCCCCAGAGAATTTCCCTAGAGTCAGTCGCTCAGATACAAATGCCCTTCACTTAATTGTCAGTAGTGCTTTGTGAACCATGTCATTTATCTGTTTGTTGGGACATGATCTTACTATGTATCCATGACTGGTCTGGAACTCCCTGTGTAGACCAACTTTGAACTCACAGAGAACCAACCGTTGCCTCACCCTCCTGAGTGCTGGCATTAAAGACATGCATCCCCACATCTGGCTGCTAGTAGCATTTTTAAGAATATTTCTGAACTGTTCCCAATTTTCTGAGAAACCACCAAATTGATTTCCAGTGTGGTTGCACAAGCCTGCACTCCCACCAGCAATGGAGGAGGGTTCCCCTTTCTGCACACCCTCGCCAGCATGTGCTGTCACTTGTGTTTTTGATCTTAACCATTCTGATGGGTATGAGATGAAATCTCAGAGCTGTTTCAATTTGCATTTCCCTCATTACTAAGAATGATGAACATTTCTTTAAGTGCCTCTCGGCCATTAGAGATTCCTCTGTGGGAATTCTCTGTTTTGCTCTGTACCCCCTTTTTTAAACTGTATTGTTTAGTTTGTTGGTGTTTTTTTTTTGAGTTCCTTATATATTTTGGATATTAGCCCTCTGTCAAATATAGGATTGATGAAGATCGTTTACCATTCTGTATGGCTATCTTTTTGTCCTATTGATGATATCCATTGCCTTACAGAAGCTTTTCAGTTTCATAAGGTCCCATGTATTGAGTGTTGGTCTTAGAGCCTGAGCTATTGTGTTCTGTTCAGGAAGTTATCTCCTGCGCCAATGCATTCAAGGCTATTCCCTACTTTTTCTTCTAGTAGGTTTAGTATACCCGGTTTTATGTTGAGGTCTTTGATCCACTTGGACTTGAGTTTTGTGTGGGGTGATAAATATGGATCTATTTACATTGTTCTACATGCAGACACCCATTTAGTCCAGCACCATTTGTTGAAGATGCTTTCCCTTTTCAATTGTATGGCTTCGAATTCTTTGTCAAAAATCAAGTAACCATAAGTGTATGGGTTTATTTCTGAGTCTTCTATGTGATTCCATTGATCAGCCTGTCTGTTTCTATGCCAATACCGTGCAGTTTTTATTACTATTGCTTTGTAATACAGATTGAAATCAGGGATGATGATACCTCCAGAAGTTCTTTTATTGTACAGTATTGTTTTAGCTACCCTGGATTTTTTGTTTTTCCATATCAAGTTGGGGGCTCACAGAGAATGAGCCCCCAACCAAAGCAATATGCATTGGCTGAACCTAGGCCCCCACACAGATGTGCAGCTTGGTCTTCATGCAGGTCCCCCAACAACTGTAGTGAGGCTGTCCCTGACTCTGTTGCCTGCCTGTAGATCCAGTTCCCCTAACTGGACTACCTCGCCTGGCCTCAGTGGTAGAGGATGTGCCTATTCCTGCAACAACTTGATGTGCCAGAGCAGGTTGGTACCAACGGGGAGTCTCCTACTTCTCAGAGGAGAAGGGGAGGGGGCATGGAGGTAAGGGTGCGGGAGCGGCGGGGTGGGAGAAGAGGAAGGGGGGACTGCATTCAGAATGAACAAAAACAAAACAAAAAAACAAAACAGAATGTAAAGTGAATAAACAAACAAATTGATAATTTAAAAAAGGATATTTCTGGGACTGGAGAGATGGCTCAGAGGTTAAGAGCACTGACTGCTCTTCCAGAGGTCATGAGTCCAATTCCCAGCAAATACATGGTGGTTCACAACCATCTATAATATGATCTGGTGCCCTCTTCTGGCCTGCAGGCATAACTGCAGACAGAATACATAATAAATAAATCTTAAAAAAAAATAAGGAATTTTTTTTTCCTTTAACTTTCTTTTTTTTTTTTGGTTTTTCGAGACAGGGTTTCTCTGTGTATCCTTGGCTGTCCTGGACTCACTTTGTAGACCAGGCTGGCCTCGAACTCACAGTGATCCGCCTGCCTCTGCCTCCCAAGTGCTGAGTTAGATATAGAACTTTAAACTCATGGAGATGGTTAGATAGTAGAATGTTAAAGTCAGGTGCCAAATACATATGGACTGGACATTGGAAATGTATGCTAAGCCATATAACTCTTATAATCGTGGCCTATTTATTTCTGTTGTTTTGTATTGTATTTATAGTTATAAGAAAAAGAACCATTATTTGGACTGAAAGGGAGAGCTGTTGGGGGGAAAAATAAATACCTTAAACTAAAAAAAAAAAAAAAGAAGGGAAGAGGATGGTGGGGTGAGGGGGAGGAGGGTGGAAGGGTGGGACTGGAGGGGGGAGTAGGGAGGGGATTGTGATTGAGATGTAACTTGAAGAAATAAAAAATAAATTATTAAAAAAAAAATAAGGAAACTTCCTTATGATTCCTGTGGTACATCTACACAATGGAATACTATTCAGCTATCAGGAACAATGAAATTATGCAATTTGCAGCCAAATGGATGGAACTAGAAAAGCTCATCCTGAGTGAGCTAACCCAGACTCAGAAGTACACATATGGCATCTATTCACTTATAGTAGGATTTTAGCTATATAGTAGAAGGTATCGATACTACAACTAACACACCAAAGGGAACCTGGACATAGACTTCTTATTTTTAATTTTTATTTTTTATTTATTTTTTATATATTTCTATATTTTTTCTATTTTTTAGTCTTTTTTATCTATTGCCTGCTTATTGGTTTGTTTGTTTAGTAGTTCTCTCTCCTGCGCAACGAGACACTTTTCACTGATGGTACTGCTTCATAGACCCCCAATGAAGGAGGAGGCTCTTGGCCCTCATACAACCTCTCAACTGAGATGAGGGACTGTTATATAAGGACACCCCACCCCAGAGAAATGGGATGGAAGGGTTAGGAGGTAAAGAAAAAAAACTGAAATGTGATGTTTCGGCCTTTTACTACTAATTGTCATAAACTGTTTAGGATAACTAAGAAATGCAAACTAATGGTTATGCAAGCCGGTCATTCTGTTAGGTACTATGACAGCCTATTATAGTTACTTTCTAAGCTAATCAGAAATAAACCTGCTACGAGACAAGCAACATCTGCTTACCCTAATATAAGAGATAGATAGTGCCTCTTCAAAAAACCTCAAGAGATCTGCAGAATATGGCATTCAAAGATGTTTTTGTAACTTTAGATTTTTTATATCAAGACATATCAACTCCTGACAGCACCCAAGTAGAAGATGAGCATCGAAGAATCTCCAGTGGGAGATGATTGAATTAGTCACAAGCCTATCTCTTGGTAGGAAAAGCCCCTTGCCCCAACTGTAGACAGAATGCTGTCCAAAAGGACCAACCTGGAAGCAGGTAAGTCGACAGCCTAGCTCTGCCAAGACAGGGTAGGTAAGTCCTTCATAAACCCTGCTCTACAATCAATGTCTGTCAGAGAAACGTGGCCAAATGACTGAAGATCGATGGTGTAATGCATGGAGAGAAAATGGGAACTGTCCAGGCAGCCACTGGTATGTCATTTCTTAGTTTGGGAAGCTTCAGACCCTGTACTTTCTATAAAATCAGATATATTTATCCCTCTCAGGTCTCTGAGGTGGTTGAAGAACAGATAGCTAGAGTCTCATAATTAAATTTTGAGTTGTTTAGGAGTCAAGAGAATGTTATAGATCTAAGAAGTTACTTTTAAAATTGTGTTGCAAGTTACTATGATTGTTGAGTCAGATATAGAACTTTAAACTCATGGAGATGGTTAGATAGTAGAATGTTAAATTTAGGTACCAAATACATATGGACTGGACATTGGGAATGTACGCTAAGCCATATAACCCTCATAACTGTGGCCTAATTACCTCTGTTGTTTTGTATTGTATTTATTATTATAAGAGAAAGAGCCATTTGTTGAACTGAAAGGGGAAACTGTAGGGGGAAATAAGATATACCTAAACTTAAAAGAAAAAAAAGGGAAGAGGATGGGGGGTTGAGGGTGGGAGGGTGGGACTGGAGGGGGAATAGGGAAGGGACTCCGATTGAGATGTAACTTGAAGAAATAAAAAATAAAGGAAAAAAATAAAAAAAATAAGGATATTTCTGAGATGGTCTCTCATCCCACTTCCCCAATGTGACACACCATTTTGCAGTGTCCTTTACTCTGAACACCATCTTGTGGCTCTCATAAGATGAGCAAATGAAATATACAGCCAGATCGCTGTCAATCATCTCAGGCTGCGAGGCCTTCATGCCATCTGTTCGCAGTCCCCGCTTCAGCCTTAGCAGCACTTGCTGTCTTGACTACAAACTCATCAGTATGATGCTTGTCCTTCATTTCATTGGTTGTGTTCTAGCACCACAGACATTCCTAAACCTTTTTCTGACAGACTCTTAGCCTGTTTCATGTAGTAGCTGTTTGTGCAATGTTTCCAACTAAAGTACTTTAACTGCAAAATCATTCTGCTTTTGCTCTCTTTCCGTTACTTTTCATTCATTGTCCTTATTTAGTAAACTGAGATTCTTGCTCTAATTCACTTATTCCCATTTCTACAGTCATATTAATATCACATAGTCATGAATCTCCTTTGTACATCACCAATGATCTCTTCATTTACATCCTTTTGTGTTTCAAAGGTTGCTATGCCCTAATGTTCTTTCTTTAGATAACTTCTTTAGAAAGACACTATCTATTTCTCATCTGATCCAAGAAGCATTAAAATGGCTCTTCTGGATTTTTTTAAGTGCACTTTTCCCCTCTTCCCTCACAAACTGAAGACAGGACCTCTCTCCTCTCCATAACAGAACTAACACTAAAACTATAACTATCCAGATATCATTGATAGCACGGAACATGTGACCTGCCTCCTCTTGTTCCAGAGGACATATGCAATCAAAGTATTCTCTCAGCCTGGTGTATATAGGAAAGGACTTGACACATATTAAAATGAGCAATTAGAGGCCTCTGGAGAAAAGAAAGACTCTCTATAAGTGCATATTTTCAGAACTGGGCATTCTCACCTCCCTTCAAAGGGAAACAGAAAATTTAAGTGTGCATCTTTATGCTTTATTAGCTTTAATAAAGTGTCATCAGGAAGGGTCAAACTAAGCTAAGCATGGCAATGTATTCTTTTATTCCTAGCATGCAAGAGGCTGAGACAGAGAGAGCTCTGTGAATTCAAGGCCAGGTCTAAAATAGTGAGTTCCAGGACAGCCAGGACTATGTAGAGAGACACTGTCTCAAAAAAAAAATTAAGAAGAAAGAAAAAGAAAGGGATGGAAGGAAGGAAGGAAGAAAGAAACAAAAAGAAAAGAAAAAGGATGGAAAGAATGTTCAACCTTTTTATCACTACTATTTTTGGGAATTTTTTTCATTTAGTATATTCTGATCATGGTTTTCCCCTCCCTCATCTCCCCCAAGACATCACCACCCATCCAACTCTACACCTCCTTTTCTCTCATTTTATAAAGCAAACAGGCCAAAAACAAAACAAAAAACCCAAAAGACAAGCAGAAAAAAATGAAAATACACACGCATATGCACACACATGCACGCATACACACACCCTAAAAATACAAAATTGAAAAACATAATATACAAGCCAAAGAAAAATAAACTAAAAATTGCCCCAACAGAGAACTGTGAGAAAAACAATCTCCAAAAATACTATTGATATCATTTTGTGTTGGCCATCTACTGCTGGGCATGGGACTTCCCTTAAGTGTGGTTTGTATAACCAATGAGACTCCATTGGAGAAAACTAATTTATTCTTTGCAAGTGACTGACAGTTGGAGATAACTTCTGGGTTAGGGATGGGTGATGGTGATAGGTGTGGATCTATTTATATTCTTATACTTGCAGCCATCCAGTTTGACCAGCACCATTTGTTGAAGATGCTGTCTTTCTTCCAGTGTGTATTTCTGGCTTCTTTGTAAAGAATCAGGTGTCTGTAAGTGTGTGAACTTATGTCTGGGTCCTCAATTTGATTCCTAGGTAGAAAGTGTTCCTTGGCATTGGGTACTGACATGAAGTAATGGGAATGGGCTAGGGGATGCAGGGGTGAGGGGGTCTACAGAAAGGAAGAAAGCTAGATCCACTCCAAGGTTTAACAGAGTCCCCTGAGAATGAAGGTATGATTGGAAGACAGACCCCTTCAAACAGGCTGCTATAGGGGCTGTAAATAAGACCAGAAAATTGTAATGGAGGACCATCACTCCCAGCTGCTAAAGCCATTGGGTTTCCATGTGGAAGAAGAAAGTTAAAATTTTTAGCAACTTTTATCACTTGATATTAAAACTTTGGCCTGACTTCATTCTACACTTCCAGTCTATATCATATACAGCAGTATATGTCAGAACTAGAGCTGCCTGGGCTCTGTGAGAATTCCATACAGCAGTGTGCTGCCTAGTTTTATGTCAACTTTACACAAGTTAGAATCATTAGAGAGGAGTTGAGAAAAATGGCTTTAAAAGATCAAGCTTTAGAAGCCAGACAGTGATGGTGCACATCTTTAATCCCAGCATGAGGGATGCAGAGGCAGGTGGATCTCTGGGTTCAATGCAATCTTGGTCTACAGAGCGAGTTCCAGAACAACACTGAGAAACTCTGTCTCAAGAAAAAAAAAAGAAAAGAAAAGAAAGGGAAGGGGAGGGGAGGAAAGGGGATCAGGCTGTAAGAAAGAAAGCCTGTAGAGTATCTTCTTAATTAGTAATTGATGTGGTAGGGCCTAGACCATTGTGGGTGGTACCGTCCCTGTACTGGAGATTCTTGGTTCCATAAGAAAACAGGCTAAGAAAGCCATGAGGCATGAACCAAGAAGCAGCACTCCTCCATGACCCACCTCTAGGTTCCTGCCCCACTTGAGTTCCTGTCCTAACTTTCTTTAATGATGAACAGAGATGTGAAAGGGTAGGCCAAATAAAACTTTTCCTCTCCAAGTTGCTTTTGGTTACAATGTTTTATCACAATAGTCCTAGCTAAAACACAAAAGTATATGCTAGAATTAGAGCTAAATGGGCTCAGTGAGTAATCAAATAGCCATATATGCTAACAGAGGGATACATAGGTTCAGTGAGCAATATCTATATAGTAGTGTATGCTAGCAGAATTAGAGAAATCTTGCACTGAAGCATAAGAATGTTCATGTGCAGAGATACAGAAAATCTCAAAGCTATTAAAACAAAAAGGAGGGTATAGAGTTTATGTACAGTTTGCTTACACTTCTATACTTGTTACAGACTTAAAGCATATAATTGCTTTCACATAAAATATTTCTAGAACATACTCACGAAATAGAGTTGATAGTAGAAAGAATTTATAATGTAGATTTGCCCTAGGATTTGGTGGCAAACAACGGAGGGACCAGTGCTGTGCCATAATACAATGTGATACAGAAGACAGCAGGTCAGCATACTTTACACAGAATGTGGATGGAAGGCTTCATGAGTTTGGGGAGCATGGTCATCCAGTTTTAAAAGCTGAGTGGCTTATATACCTGAAGGTCTGTGCCTGACCCAAAGTCCTACATGTGATGTCATAATAAACAGAAAAACAAGAAAAAAAGTCAGATTTAAAAGATAGGTACAGAAGACTCCTGCCTTTCTTCCTTCCCATTTCCTTCCCTACCTCAATAAAGCAAATTTTTCAACAAGTGGCATTCTCTAGTTGTTAATAGTTAATGAAACCATTTATTTAAAGCTGTATAGTACTTTCAGAATCTCCAGTTATCTAAGGTCACTTGATTGTGATGATGATGATGATGATGATGATGATGATGATGATAATGCATAATAAATGCTGAAGCAATTTACTAATGCTAGAAGGGTTAGGGAGTTGAGGGTGGGAGGGTGGGACTGGGAGGGGTGGAAAGAGGACACTATGATGGCAGGGAACATGGTGCTGGAGGAGCTGACAATTCTACATCTGTATCTCTAGGCAGAAGGAAGAAGGAGACACTGGGCCTGGCTTGGGCTTTTGAAACCTCAAAGCCCACCCTCAATGACATACTTCCTCCAACACATACTTCCTACTCCTTCTCAAATAATGTCACTTTCTGATGACTAAGCATTCAAATATATGAGCCTATAATGAGCCTATAGGGGCCATTCTTAGTCAAACCATCACACCTATGATGACATTTTCCCAGTACTGCAGAACAGCAGCTTGTCTTACCTGCAGCACATGGACATTGCTGTTCTGACTCACAAAATGTAAGCTTTCTTATATTTTGTTTCTTCTACATCTTTACACAGCTTCGTAGCTGACTTGACCCTTCAAGCTGATACTGTCTTGTTCTGTTAGGCCCTGGAAAAAAACCTATTGCTCTTAACTTTTTTTTTATGCCAAGTTTTATTTATTAAAATAGGTTGTTTCCAAAAAATCACCCGCCTGGGACTCAAGTGGGCTCACAAAGGTTAGGGAGCCTGTGTGGGTTTAAGCTAGGTCCTCCACATTTATGCTATGATTGTGTAGCTCAGTGTTCTTGTGGGATTCCAAACAGTGGGAGGCGGGGGCTGTCTTTGACTCTTTTGCCTGACTTTGGGATCCTTTTGCTCCTACGGGGTTGCCTCCTCCAGCTTTGATGTGAGAATATATGCCTGGCCTTATTGTAGCTTTGATGTGAGAATATATTCCTGGCCTTATTGTAGCTTTGATGTGAGAATATATGCCTGGCCTTATTGTAGCTTTGATGTGAGAATATATGCCTGGTCTTATTGTAGCTTGTTATACAGTATTTGGTTGATATTCCTGGAAGGCCTGCTCTTTTCTCAGGGAGGTAGAGGGAGAATGGATGGGGGGTTGAGGGTGTCAAGGGAAGCAGGGGGAGACTGGGGGGAGGGAGGGAGGGGAAACTGCAATCAGGATGTAATATATGAGAGAAAAATAAATAAAAAGAAGAAAAAAAGCATGTTTTAATTGAAACAGTTATCTCCAGTTTATGTGGGAGCACCCCACCACCAATTCTTTTTTGTAAGGGTAAACAACATTTTGGGTTGTTTCAAGGATGTCTAGCAGATGTTTTTTTCTTCATTTTATTCTTGTCATTTGAGTATTTACTCTCAATATAAAGAAATGAAATTCTGAACTAACTTAGAACTCCCATGACTTCTCATAAAACTGGATTAAAGGAGCTATCTTTAAATAAGAAAATAAGTATTTTAAAATGTTGTTTTAAATAATCAGAAACATAACAGGCATAGCGAAGAAAACAACATAGTGAAGGAACAACCTAAAGATGGAAGAAAACCTTAGTGAACATATATTTGATGGGAAATATCTAGAATAAAGAACTCAATTAATTAAACAAGACAACTCCAAAATCATTCAGTCAATAAACATGCCAATAAATTAGATAGCTCTCAATAGGAGAAATACATGAAATAAATATATGAAATATATTAAATAAATATATGAATAAATATGATAAATATATAAACATATGAAAATGTTTTTCAATAAATATATGAAAAATGTTGAACATCCATAGATAGCAGAGAAATGCTAGTAAAAACTGCATTGCAAGTCTCTCACAGTAGTCAAAAGGGCTGTTGTCAAGAAAGCAAACAAAAAATGCTGCCTAGTAGGCATATAAAACAGCTACTATAGACCTAGTATAAAGGCTCCTCACAAAACTCAAAATGGAATTTAGCTATAGCATTCATAATTAAATGTTATTTGTAAGTTCATTAAAAATTAATAGTAAATGAATAAAGCAAAAACTTAGCAATGTGAATTAAATGTGTAGTACTTTTTAATTCACAAAATAAATGAACAATTTCTGGTGTTTTGTTTTCCCCTACCAGGCGGCATCCAGCCCTATAAGCTATTGTATTAACTGAAGCCTCTTGTCAGTGAGGTCAGTCTTTGTGATGACCAAAATTCAGTTCATTCACGTGTAAGCGAAAGTCAGATTTTCATGGAGTCCATTTTTTTAAATATTTTATCACCTACCAAGTCTTTGAAGTTAAATTAGGCACATTCTAAAACATTTAATTCAATGTCCTCTCTATATTTTCATTATGCTGTGGCGGTAGTGCTTTAAAAATAAGAAGAAAAAAATGCTTTCTATAGGAAAAGACAGATGTTTTCATTGCAAAACTAAATAACACATTTGTAGTGTGCTTCTGTCTGCATAAGAAAGGATTTCTTCTACTTAGTGACTTCTAAAGCTATCAGCAGCTATAACTGTATTCATATCCTTTCACTGTAAGTCTAATAGTACAAGATCAGCAGTGTCTGTTTTCTAAATAGCTGAAGTAGGGTCTTTCGGAATAAGGAGAAACATCAGAACAGCACAGGCCGTGGACACAATGCAAAACTTAATTGAAATCGGCAGTGTAAGAGTTGGAGAGACTGCACAAAATATAAACATTTGTTCCAACGCTGAAACAAGAGCAGTGTGAGCCAGTGACATTACTTCTGTTATCCAGCAGAAACAGATATTCCCCAATCATTAGCTTCTAACCAAAGGGCTGGAGTTGCAGTTCTGAATGCAGAGCCAGAGAAACTAAGCAAGTAATGGTGCAGAAGACAAAACACTTCAAACTAAATTGCTTTAAATTACATTGACCTCATCCCTTTACCTTTGAAACCTGTCCCTAATTGAGAGCAATTGATTTGTCCTCATGGCTTTTTTTAAAGCTTGTCAGATCTCAGATTCAAAATGTTAAGGCCTTTCTGGAAATCATTCTGCAGTTGAGTTTTTCTCTGAGATTATTAAATGACGAGTAAAGTGCACAGCAAGTATTAAAACAGAACTTGGTGAATTTAAACCTTTGAAATCAAAGTTATATCTGTTTGATGCCATTGGAAGCAATAAAATGAGTGAAAATGCTTTCAGCATAAACAGTTAAGGTAGCACAAAATAAGGAAAATATGCCAAATTCCCAGAATTCTCTTCTCTTTTGCCAGCTGTATCTTTTCTTCTCTTTTACCTTTATAACCCCAACAGAAAGTGACCAGAAACTTCAGTAAGCAATTGGTGCTTACTTTTTATCCCTGGTAGCTGGCATAGCACCTTCCAGCACTACTAAAAGAAGAAAGACTACATTTAATGAAGTAGACTTCAATTCTATCCAACAAACATAGTAACCTATTATGCAATTCAATTTTTAAATTTTTCTTAACTCTTCAGTGAAGGCTGTAATTAGAGCCATTGATCTTGGTGAACTCATATTTAGCATAGGAACATATCACTATTAAAGGCAATATAGTGCAACCATTGTTAAAAGAGATCACAAAGTCCAGTGGGGATACAAAATGTGAGTGAAGTGGAAACATGAGAGGCTATACCAGGACGAATAAGTCGCATGCACAAATGCAGGGATGCATTCCCTGGGGTGGAAAGCAGAAGATAATAAATGGAAACATGAGATGGGAGGAGGAGTTTGGTGGATTCTTGAAGTACAAAGGGTGTGGCCCGTAGGGCTGTACTATATGGTGTCGTGAAACTGGGGTGTACTGTGACTGTAATAGACCATGTCAGATTTGAGAGACCTAGTACTAAGGGTCAAGAACACTGCAGGCTCAGACACTTGGTGTACGTGCTTAGCTGAGGAGCAGCCAATGGAGCAAACCTGCCCTGAGGAATTGTGATTGAATGTCTCAGTGATTGAAGTCAGAGTCCTGCCCAGTCACAAAACTATCTCATTGCTGAAGGACTCTCAGTTGCCCCCAAAGAGCCTAATCAGATTGATGTTTGTGTCATCATCGTCCCCCCACACTCCTTCCACAGCAGGACCAGATCCTGATCAGAGAACTCTGGGTCCTGGGAAAACCCACAAAGGAGGCCATCTTGTCACCACCAACCACATGACACATTTTCATCTGGAATCTACTGATAAGTCACTCACAGTCAATCAGTTTGTGAGTCTGGGCTTAGAATGTAGAAGAACAGCTTCCAAAACTAAGAAATGACATACCAATGGCTGCCTGGACAGTTCCCAATTTCTCTCCATACATTACAGCATCAATCTTCAGCCGTTTGGCCCCGTTTCTCTGACAGACATTGATTGTAAAGCAGGAATTATGAAGAACTTGCCTACCCTGTCTTGGCAGAGCTAGGCTGTCGACTTACCTGCTTCCAAGTTTTGTCCTTTTTGGACAACATTCTGTCTGCATTTGAAGCAAGGGATTTTTCTTGCCAAGTGTTGGGCTTGCCACTAATTCAACCATATCAAATTGGAGATTCTTTGATGTTCATCTTCTACTTGGAATATAATAGGGGATACTGTCAGGAGCTGACATGTCTCGATATGAAAAAAAAATCTTAAGAAAACATCTTTGAATGCCATATTCTTCAGATCTCTCACTTCCTGTATAATCAGATGTATTTATCCCTCTCAGGTCTCTGATATGGTTGAAGACTAGATAGCTAGAGTCTCATAGTTAAATTTTGAGTTGTTTAGGAATTAAGAGGGTGTTCTGGATCTAAGAAGATGTTTTTAAAATTGTGATGCACGTTAGAATGGAAGCTCAGTTGGATACAGAACTTTAAACTCATGGAGATGGTTGGATAATGGAATGTTAAAGTCAGGTGCCAAATACGTATGGACTGGACATTGGGAATGTATGATAAGCCTTATAATTCTCATAATTGTGGCCTAATTATTTCTGTTGTTTTGTACTGTATTTGTTGTTATAAGAGAAAGAGCCATTTGTTGGACTGAAAGGGGGAGCTGTTGGGGGGAAAAAAGGAAGTAGATGGGGGGTTGAGAGGGAAGAGGGTGGGATGGTGGGACTGGAGGGGGAAGTGGGGCAGGGAGATTGTTATTGAGATGTAATTTAAAGAAATAAAAAATAAATTTAAAAAAAAAGAATGTAGAAGAACAGCTCCCTCACTGTAAAGTCCCATAAGACAGCCCTCCCTGAGCACAAGGGGATTGTAAACGTTAAGATTAATTGAAAGAAAAATAAATTAGTGATGCAAGATGCCCCAAGTAAACACTTAGATGTTCACATGTGGAATTTATGAGAAGGATAAAGATGGGAGTCGCTTGAAATTAGTGAATCAACATGATGATCCCACCTAGACACAGCAGGGAAAGACCAAAGCCCAGAGAAAGAGTGGCTCTGTAAAGACAAAACAGAAAGGGGAGCCGGTGAAGAAAAGTGATGAAGAACTATGAGAAAACATTTCTAAAAGTCAGGGGCAAAAATCGAAGCATGGCCAGAGCATCAAATGAATCTAGTATGATTACCAACACATTAACAAGTATTGGTACCTAAGAGGCTACCATTGAAAAGGCATGTTCTTTGGAAGGTTAGATGAAAAGCCAGAGCTAAAAGTCTCCATGGAGATGAATAATGACTACCCTTGTCCTTCGAAGCTCTTGGCTGAAAAGAATGGTGACTAGAAATCATGAAAGTTTAATAGTGGGCTCACAATGAGAGAGTTTCAAACGTATTTGTGCATGGGACCAGGAAAGCCATGGGACCAGGAAAGCCATGTGACCAGGGGCTTTTTGGACATGCCCATTTAGAGTAAGTGTGAGATCAAGCTGTGTCCAAATCCCAAAAACTTCATCCTGAGACCAGCAGGAGTAGTGGGACTGCTTCCTCCTTGCTCTGGACCTGCATGTCCCAGCACACGTATCTTTGTGACCCCCACCTCTGCCACCCTTGAGGTAGTCTTGTACCCTGGTATCCATGTTTCAGGTTAAATTTCCTCTCTCCTTATAAGGACATGTCCAGCTAACACCTGGAATTCCTCCTCATGCAAATGAAACATTCCCAGCACCTCAACCCCAGCTAATAACTTTCACTCACCCTGGAAGCCTCTACCCATTCCTCAACGTTTATTCACCCCCAATAAAGAGAGCTGTTTCACCAAAAACCTCCTTGGAAAAGGCTGTTTCTCCCACACTGAATGCCAACTGAGATCCTGTGTAACCCATCTGCCCTGGGTAAGCTTCATTCCTTCCGGTCCAGCCCAGAAGTGTGTGGATACCCCAAGGGCAAAAGCAGAACTAGGGCAGCATTTGTGGATTGTAGAAAAGGACCAATAAACAGAGCTGAAAATGTGGAAAAGCAGACAAAGAGTAGGTAAGTAAGATCTCATGGTGTTTAGATACAAAAGGGAAGAAATATACTAGTCTTGAATGAGAAATAACACATGGATTCACCCAGTAGATATGAGGGGTGACAATTTTTCAAAAGCATGTGAATGGGGAAGCATAGAGAGTTGAGTTCCTGCTTGCTGATTTGGACTCCTGCAGCTTTGGCACAGCCATATCTAATGGGAACAGTGAAGGCATAAACCCTGCACATTTGCCTGACAAAGATCCAGCAAAGCTGAGCCTTGTGATGCCATCACTATATTGTGGTCTTCCACTTTTTGGCCTTAATCTCTGCATGTTGCATATTCCACATGTTCAATTTGGAGACATTGAATTGACAGAAATTTTCTTATGAATCATTTATGCCTTTACACAGAAGTACTACTTCTAAGCTTTCCCAGGAATGTTCTGATCATAATATCTATCCCTCCCACTTTTAGGGAGATAACCTTATCTGGCCCCACTTGAAGGTCTTCCTTATGCCCTAGAGGCTTTAAACTCAAACAAGAAATAAAAATTCCAGAGACCTCCTTATGAGGCTCTGACTCAAAGATAGTCTTGGAACATCTGCCCCTGCACTTACTCAGGAACAAGATAATCAGAATAAAGTAAACTTGACAAGGTAAACAAGATTCGGTAGACTAGAGAAGTTGACAACAGATCAAATTAAAAGCTTCTTCCTACTACTGATGGACAAAGAATGGTGTGGATAAATGATAAAAGAATAAAGTATTAAGATTTCCCTTTCTTAGAAAACGTTAACTCATACAAGGCCACTGTGGTGCCATATGACCAAGAAACAGAAGAATACCAAGACAAGACATATAAGTAAATTCTACAAACATTAAAAAAAAATCAAATTGAATTATGGCAGAAATTGAATAGTAACTGCAGCAACTTTGGCCCGAAAACTTTTCCTGGGCCTAATGACAACTAGCACTCTGACTATTAAAAGTTGACAAGATACTGCTTATCTCAGTAGCCCCAAGCCAATTTGCTAGATTCACAATACTGGGCATGGTTTCCCCCATGTCGGGTGTTCCTTAAGTCCAATTAGAGAGCTCTCAGTTACCAGGAGGACATAAGAGCCTCTATTACACCTGTAGGGTTATTGACTTGTTGATAGTTGTTGAAGTTCCATAGGCAACATAGCTAGATAGGAGTATTGGCTGCTTCAATCTCTTGGAAGCTTGCGCGGCACTTGTACCAAGAAAGCTAGTCCTCGAGGAGCAGGCTTTCAGGTCACATCCAGTTAGGATTCCCTAAGTGCTGTCTGAAGTGAGTAGTGTCTTCAACAATAGGGACGTACCTTCCACCTCTGAAAGGCAACCAGAGGCAACAGCTAACTTTCTGACCGAATATATTCTCTTTGTATATTTGTTCTCACCAATCCTATTGTTTGTTACATATGCCTTTATAAATGAAGCCAATAAAGAAAATTTGGAGAGTTGATTTTTTTGACAAAAGATGCAAATATCCTTTCTGTGAGGACATTATGGTTCATTAAAAAGTACTTTTAAAAGAAATTGAAGTGTTTTATATCCTGCAGAATTGTACTCCCTTTTTGCTTCTTATTTCTTTCAGAGCACAAAACAAACTCCGGGCTGGAGTCCAAAATCTAAAAGGGCCAAGAGCCTGGCATGCCTGTCTTTGCTTGCACTGTACTTTCTATTATGTTAGGCTGGCACACAAAAATAGAGTTGAAAATCTGGATGCCCTGTGTTTACAGACCAAGAAGCTTTTCTTTTATGAGGTATTCTTGTGGGTAGTGTTTTGTTTTGTTTTGTTTCTGTCAAACTGAGACAAGCTACAGTTATCTGGAAAAAGGAACCTCCATCAAGAAAAATGCATGCAACAGATGGCCTATAGGGAAGTCTGTGGGACATTTTCTTTACTAATGATTGATGTGGGAGGGCCTAGTTCACTGAGGGTGGTGCCACCCCGGGACAGGTGGTACTGGAGTGTATAAGAACGCAAACTGAGCAAAGCAGAGGAGGCAGACAAATTTGCAGCATCCCTTCATGCCTTCTGTTTCATTCCTCCCTTGAATTCTTGCCCTGACTTCCCTCTCCCCTCGATGAGGGACGGTAACTTGGTAACTTGAGAGTTTTAAGATGAAGTAAACTGTTTCTTTTCCAAACCTAACTAAGACAGGGGCTACATTCAATACTTTATAAATATTACCTCAGTTCTTACAAATGACCTTCAGTTTCAGGAACGCAACATCATTAACTAGCTCCTAACACATTTTCCATAGCCTGTCTTTATCAACACCAATGCCATTTTGCTTTAGTTGGGCAAGTAAAAAGATAGGTACCCTGCCTCATCACAGTACAAATTGTGTTTCTGTGATTGAGTAGGAAACTCAGTTGCATTGGTGTCACAGGATTGTACTACAGCATCTGTATTTCTCACTTTATGTCCAATGCAGACACTATTCAGGAAGGTATGACAAGTAATTAGCTCTCTCATACCAATAAAGCAATAAGTGGAACTAGCGACTAACTAGGTTAATATGCATTTTTAATTAATGCACTTATAAGCAGACCTGAGGTTAATCATGAAAATTTTAAGATCTGTTCAGATAAAGGAGGTAGAACACAACTGGATAACTGTGTTCAGAACTGGAGCTTTTCACGAGAAAGCCTGGAGACTTTTCAGCGAAGTACAGGATATTGGTGTCCTGCCATGAGTCATCCAGACTTCTTTTCTGTGTATCACCTCAGATCTCAATGTAACTTTTTTTCATATTCCTGCCACATGATCTCTGTGAATTTTCTTCAATATTTTTTTCATCCACTTAATGGATGTCCTGTTGCATTTGTTGTTGTGATTATTAAATAATCATTATTACTATTCATTCACAAGATGCTCCGTGTTTGGGGAAATTTCTTTTATCACATGAATTACTTGCTTTGTTATAGGCAGAAGGATTTGTTCTACAGCTAAGCAACAAAAAATACTTGTATTCACTTAAGCTTTCTAAGTGTCCATTCTATATCTCAGACCAATGTACTCAAAACCTATATTATGCACATTTATTTTATTACAAAGTTTTCACCCATTTCATGCGGATGTGTTCCATGAGGGGGTTCATTCTACATCAGCTTCATCTACTGCATGGTGAATTTTATCTAGCTGAGCACTGAATAGTTTCTAAAGGAGATATTTCCTGTAAAGAAAAAGACAGACCTCAAGAGTGCAGAAAAGGTTTTAGTGTGTCACATGACATCTTCTGGTGTTACTATAATTCAAAGAAGTGTAAACCAGAGGACAGTTAAATAACGACATTAATTATTGATACCCTTGATTAGAAACAACATAAACCAAGTTAAATAGATTGAAATTATAAAAATCCCAACTCATAGAATTCTGCTTCTTCAAATAGCTGACAGTTTGCTTTTTGTGAGGGCACTGTGTGTGGATGCCTAGGCTATGTTATTAAGGATTAGCCTCTATACCAGGTAGCTATGTGATAATGATTTTATTAAATGATTTAAAATTATTTTAAACTTATTTTTGTTAGGAAATAATTAACATTTCAAAAAAACATGTATTGAGTCTTTTCCATAACATACTTCATTGCACATTAATATAATGAGAGTTCTTAGGATATATACAATGTCTAAAAACAGGTCATGATTTAAAATCCTTATGTAGACCATTTAAATAAAAAAATGAATCTAATATTGCTATGATTATACTGCCCTCTAGTGTTAAAATAACCTATGTTTATGCCAAAGTTCATTTGCCTTTTTCAGATCAGTATTTTCATGACCCACTTGTCTAACTATGGAAATGACCGACTGGGATTATATACATTTGTGAATCTAGCCAATTTCATGCAGACCTGGACCAATCTGCGTCTCCAGACCCTGCCTCCGGCTCAGCTGGCTCACAAGTATTTTGAGCTCTTTCCTGATCAGAAAGACCCTCTCTGGCAGGTAAAATCAGATCAATAATTGGTATAAATAATTAATCCCACGAATGCAATTTGAAGTTCTGTGAAGTTATTCAAATATGAGAACTCAGAGCATCAAAGTGAAACTATGAATTTGGGAAACGTTAAGATTTAAGAAATTACTTCCTACTGAATTGTAGGCCTATATTATTTCTACACATTGAACCACATTTTCTGTTCCTTTTCCCATTATAAAGTATAGGATATTCAGTTCAGAAGTCTGTGGGTGTTAATGTTTTCAATCCAGAGTGAGAAATCAATTTTCAGACTGTGATAGGTTGAAAACAGAAAATGATAAACAACTTGTGTGTTAGGCAGTTGGCCAACTAGTCAACCACACACACACACACACACACACACACACACACACACACACACAGAGTCTGTAGTTGCCAGTCCACATTAGCAGCTCTCTGGAGTGAGCCTGGTTCTGATAGCCTATACTACTTTGCAGTTGGTATCACAAGCATTGTTTCTTCTTAACTACCACAAATTACCAAATGTTAGACACTTGAAACACATACAATTTTCCCACTAATTTCACACCCTATTTTTAAACTGAAATTATTGTCATTATGGAAGAGTGGTTTAAAACAAACTGTAATACAGAATAACAACCAAAAGAAGCACATCACTTTTGTCTTTGTTACATATAAATAAGTTTATTTACCTTCACATATCTAGCTGACCAAAAGGAAAAATCGGTCCTGTTTGCTCATTCATGAAATAGTACTAAAGAATGCTGTAATCCTCTTGTTTACATTAGTGCACATACTGTATCTTAGGAAAAAGTATGTTCTAGATACAACTACAATCTGTCTGATTTTAAATAGACAAAAAAAAAAACCTGTATGACCCAAATAGATAGGAACCTAGCATAACTATCCTAAGAAAAACTCCACCCAGTAGTGAGTCATGGACCCTGCTGCTTGTTAGTGGAACACCTTACCCTAGCTGGGCTGCCATATCAAGCTCCAGTACAAGAGGAAGCTCTTAGCTCTCACATGACTGATGAACTAAGGAGGATTGGTATGTAGGGGCCCCCATCATCTGAGGAGAAGACAGAGAGGAAGAAGGAGAGGAGAAGGAAGGAGGAAGAGAGGGAGCTACTGGGAGGGGAGGAGGAAGAGGAATTTAAAATGTAACTTGAAAAAAATAAATTAATAAAACGGAAAAAAGAAAAAAATAACCTGTATAAAAGCAGTTCGCCTTCATTTTACACTACTGCTAAAGTTTGGTACTTTTAGCATCATAGTTGGTAAAGTTACAGTTTTGGATATATGTTTACCAAATTTTGAAGGTAGCTGGAAAAGAATTGACTGCCTCTTTAAATTGGTGTGGCTGATTACCTCTCCTCTTGAAGGAAACTCATTTACTTAGAATAAAAATAATGTAGGGTCCAGAGGAACCTTAAGTAGGGAAATTTAGTAAATTCTGAGAGAACATTTCCTTTTAGATCAATGGTTCTCAACCTTCCTAATGTTGTGACCCTTTAATACAGTTCCTCATGTTGTGGACCCCCAACATGACCCCCAAATTATTTTCATTGCTACTTCATAACTGTAATTTTGCACTGTTATAAATCATAATGTAAATACTTTTGGAGATAGAAGTTTGCCAGAGGGGTCACTGTTCACAGTGAAATTGACAACCACTGTGTTAGACTAACAGAAGGAATAGTGTCTTTGCAACAAGTTTATTTACTATTAAAGGGGAGAAGGTAAATGTAGAATTGCTAGGAGCAGGAAAACATGACACCCTGGACACTTGACTGTTTACCTGAAGTGGAAATTCCTCCCCTTTCCAATCCCTCACTCTCAACTGAAGGACAGAAAGAAATCCCTCCAGAGTTTCTGTGATAACACCTCAGGGCTTTCAGTTTGAAAAAAAAAACCCTCATATATTACCCTATCTCCTACGATATCTCAAAATGAAAATTGGAGATGCTAGCTGTCAAATGGATGCACACACACCCACATAACATCTCGATATTCCTTTCCCACACAGAACCCCTGTGATGACAAACGCCACAGAGACATTTGGTCTAAAGAAAAAACCTGCGATCGTTTACCAAAATTCTTGGTAATAGGACCCCAGAAAACTGGTGAGAATTTTTAATATTATTATTAAATAATGTAAAATAACTGTCCAGAGAGTCCATGTTTCGGTGAGACCTTGAGCTTCCCACAACACTAATGAAGAGACAACATAGGTTCCCCCGCTGCACCCTTGTTCAGAACGCACTAAGGGCTTTGTCAGGCTTCGATCAACAGGAAGTGGGGGAAATGGAGGGTTGAAAGGCAGATCAGCCAGTTTGCTGCCATGTCTCATTTTTTCCCCAAGGATTTTACTCCAGAAGCATACTTAACATTTCTAAAATTAAAACAAATCTTGTGTTTAGAAAGTGATTGACAGGATTCGCTCAAATGCCAAGAGAGACATGTATAAGTCTTTTCCAGAGAAATAGTCTCTACTTTCCAGGCACCATTTACTTTCTTGCAGAGGTGACTTAAAAAAAAAAAAAAAAAAAAAAAAAGATCCAAAAGATGTGTGACAAGCAGATTTCCTAGACATAAACAAAACTTACTGCTATCGTACCCAGGAGGCATCCATTGCACACGTTCTTAAATTGGCATGCAATTTGTTCCTCCATAAACTTGTTTCTGTACAACTCAGTATTAAAGTGAGGCCCAGTGGAAGTTTTAATGCCAAACATTTGAGCTGCACCTTGCATGATAAATTACTTGGGGCCTTTGGATTCTGGCTTCATAGAAAACAATCCCCAAAACTGCATCGCGTGACAATCCCTTTCCTCATCTCTGAAGATAATTTGAGAATTCTGTGCGAGATTAGCAGACTTAGATGCTTCATATTTTTTAATGCCATGTGCAAATAGTCAGAGAGCATACGTGAAAAACAGCAGCCATTCCTTCCCTTGTGTGTTCCCTTGTTGTTATCTGGTGAAAGCCTAAAGATGGTTAGGAAAACATTGAAACTAAAATGTCCTCAGTGAATTTCCTCTGCCATCGTGTAACCTGGCCATTACTCATCATCTGTCTGAATCTTGGCATACCCACTTTGCATGGGAGCTCTGCAGGATACAGTGTTTCTCCTACCACACTGGATACAGACAATTTAACAGCGTGCTTAGACAGCAGAAGTGTTAATGGTCCTACTAAACCCTGCTGGGTTTTCAATTGTCTATGTTACTATTTGGATATGACCTTTGCCTTTGGCATAAAATCATTATAGAAAAGTATTGTTTTATGAAATTAATTTTCCCAGTTTTGGGGGACAGGGAGGGTTGACGTGTAATTTTCATCATCCAATAAAATGTACCCATTCTAAATACAGAATTAGGCAAATGTTACACAGCTCATTTTGGGTAGTATTTCCACATAGAATAACTTCAGGACCTTTATGAGACCCTGGTAGTAAGTCTTTTCTTGCCTACTAAACAGGCTAGGAAGCTAAGACAAATAGAGTTTGCAGAGCTAGTAATTCTGGAAATGTAACAAAATGCTTGGCCCTAGGATTGCCTGACTCTTGCTCTCCTGCTGTGACTTTCAGTTGGGACAGTCCATCCATTCGTCCATCCCCCATCCCACCCCACTGTAAATTTTAGATACTTTTTCACTCTTCTCCTTGTTCTTTCATTCTTTGAAAAGGACAGTCACCAGAGCAACAGTGTGGATGTCACAGAGCTTTGTAGAAGTACAAATTCCTTTTTTTTTTTTTTATGTATACAGTGTCCTGTCTGCATGTATGCCTGCAGGCCAGAAGAGGGCACCAGATCTCATTATAGATGGTTGTGAGCCACCATGTGGTTGCTGGGAATTGAACTCAGGACCTCTGGAAGAGCAGCCAGTACACTTAACCTCTGAGCCATCTCCCCAGCCCCTGAAGTACAAATTCTTGAGCCACACCTTAGGCCTCCTGAGTGAGAAACCCTGGGATGGGTACAACATCTCTGTGAACTAGCCCCTATGTGGCTTGACCACAGCCAGAGTTTGAGGATCATTGTTGGGTCAATGTGCTGAAGAACAGTGGTATTATCTATCATATCTCCTTGCATTTCATCCCATGTAGCACCCTTGATAGTGGGTAAAGTTTGGCTTAGAGATATGTTTGTGGTACTTGCCTCTTTTAATTCATTCTTTCGACAATCTTGTACTTGACAGCTATTTTAACCATTTTTATTATACTCTACAGATATTGTATATTGAAGTGCAATTTTAAAGAACACAGTATAAGAAAATGTCAAATTTTGCATGAATGGCAGCATGATAATATTACTGACAAAATTAGAATAGTACCTTCTGCAAATGGAAGATTGTTCTTGCTATCTTTTGACCTGAAACAAAATTGGCATGTTCCATTAGATCACAACAGTTAGATAACATGAGTGTATAGAAACTATAGGGGACATTTACATCCTAGGAACACTGAATGTATACACAAGAGATACCTTTTTTGTGATGACATTACAAACATAGTCATAGTTGCAAGTAACTCTAAATCTTGGGCAAGTTGCCTCTTTTCCTCCAGTAGTAGCCTGAGATACATACTTTTTTTTTAACCTCCTGATTTAGGTGAAAACAGCACTAACTTTACATCTTTAAAAAATTACACCATTGTTCCCAAACTATGTGAGAACCTATAATATGTCATTCTGTTCCCAATAAGTATAAATTTTGTGTCATGACACTAAAAAGAACACCACTTCTTTTCAAACTTAATGATTTAATTAACTTTTAATCATTTATTGTATGTAAGTACACTCAAGTTTATGCAAACTTGTTCTTAATTATCTTTCACAAGCTTCAGGAAGATCATTATATCAAAATTTATACTACATCAAACCTTATATCAAACAGATATCCGTTTGGGTAGTAAACATATTAAACAGTGATATAGCTCACTTATATTTTCCATTTTAATTTTTAAAAATCTTCAGTTATAAAGTGTCTTTTATTTTTTTTTATTTATTCTTCTCTTATACAATACATCCTGACCACAAACTTCCCTCCCTCCACTCCTCCCAGCACCCACTTCCCCTCTTCTCCAAATGCACAGAAAAGAGCAGACTTCCCAGGATATCCACTGAACATGGCATAACAAGATGCCATATGACTAGGCACAAACCCTCATATTAAGGCTTCCCAGTAGGAGGAAAGGGGTCCTAAGAGCAGGCAAAAGAGTCAGAGGTACTCCCACACCCATTGTTAGGAGTCCCACAAAAACACCAAGCTAAACAACCATAGCTTGTATATAAAGGATATAGTGCATCTTTTACCATCAGAGGAAATCGTGCAGTAGATGAGGAAAATGTCTCTTTTTTTTTCCTTTAAGAAAACTACAATAAAGAGAAGCTAACAACCAAAGTCACAGATCAAACCAGTGACTTACCTGCCATCCAAAGCCCATTTTTCCAGCACTGGTGTGGGGACTCACCTCTCATCACTCTGTCTCAATTGATGAGAATGTGCCCCCATTAGCTGCAGGTTGTCCGTTCAGTTTGCTGGGGGAGTACATTGAAAGAATCTGCCTAGATCATTACAATATTGAGTTTATTAGTGACTGAAGTACTAACAGTAGGAAACTGTCTTTTCCACTCATTTGATTTCTAATCCCTGCTGTCATTTCAGGTACCACTGCCTTGTGTCTGTTCCTGATTATGCATCCTTCCATCCTTAGTAACTCCCCCAGCCCAAAATCCTTTGAGGAGGTACAGTTCTTTAATAGAAATAACTACCACAGGGGGATTGATTGGTAAGATGGGTTATTAGTATAAATCTAAAAGTATATGTACCATGCACAGTATAAATTTAGTGCTAATATTTAGAAACACAAAAGTTTGTGACCATAAATAAAATTGATACTACACATATTAGAAATTGGCTGACCAGCATAAAGAAGCACAAAAACCATTCATAGCAAAGGCTTTCCAGTTAATGGGAGGGCTTCTTGCCTCGGGAGACCTATGTGTCAATAAGTGTCAATTATCCTTGAAGATAATTGCAGATGTGCATTCAAATGAGCACTGTAGGACCCAGGAACGTCATTCTGCCCTTGTTCACCTTACACTGAGTGATACTGTGGTCTTAAAATACCATTTTCTATCATGTCTTGATGAAAAAGGCAAAAGAGTAACTAGAAATAGAAATGTGTATGTATTTAATGAATAAGGAAAGCTATAAAACAATGTTAAAGGTATCAATAAAAATTAATTTTTATCTTTGAGTTCAATTAGGATATGTTAAGTATCTGAAGAAAATGGTTAAAATCAAAAGTAATGATAAAGATTTTATATGTAATATAATATAACAATAAAGCCTCTGTGGTCAGGCTGGTTACATGATCTGAACTATCTAAAGGTCAACTATGCCAAGAGGTCCTTGTGGGTAATCTGTAGAAAGACTAATAAGGTGAGTACCTGGAACATCTGTAGGGGTTGCATCCTAACTGTCCTATTGTTCATTGCCCATTCTTCCACACAATGTTGGATATTAGCTAATCGCGTGGTGATAAACTAGTAACTACTTCAACCTCTGTTACCACTCGGTCAAATAGAATAGAATGTTGGCATTAGAACAAAATGACTGATTTAAAAAAAAAAACCTTCTTTAGAAGTAAATCTAGTAAAATCCTTGGCATTCCTGGAACTTCAAAATAATGAATTTTGTCATAAATTATACCAATCAAAGCCTTTTTGATCATAAGCTAATAACGTGTGTCAACACTGTAATAAAAATAAAAATTTCTTCAAGTAGTTTATAAGAAGATGACAAAGATAACTAAATATAACTCACTAGGGGCAGGAGCATAGCAGGTGGTAGAGTATTGCCTAGTATGTGCAAGGCCTGTGTTCAGTCCCCAACACTGCAAAATAAAGGTAAATAAATGAAAAAGAAAAGCATCATAGATCCATATACAGCTCACCAAAAGTACCCCCAAATATTTTTGATTGACAAATTACACATTATAAAAGGCAATTAATGTAAATAATAGATAATGACAGCTGCGAGTGTCATTTTGTAACTGTAATTACATCTTTGCTCTCAACAGCATCAAGTGTGTTCGCAGACAGACTGCCTAGCTTCCCTGTGAAGCGCCACCCATCAGTACTGCTTTGGGGATTTCAATTCCACAGGCCTGAAGGTTATATGTCCAGAGTTCCGGGACCATTATAACAGTTTGCTTGCATACACTTAATTAATCTAGGTGCATGGATCTGTTTTTGTTTTAGGATCTGGATAAAGCTAGGACTGGTATAACTGACATGTAGCCTAAGCATACTAATAGGGTACAAACAAAGTAAGCCAAATGAAATGTTTTTAATTACATCTTCAACAAAATAGCCAAACCTGCAGTGAGAAGGTCTCAGGAAAGCATGACTTACTCAGGCCTGCAATTTTATGCTTTATGATTTAATGTTATTTCTATATATTTATTTATTATTTATTTATTCATTCGTTCGTTCATTCATTCATTCATTCATTCATTCATTTATATGAGGGCTCTGTCTGCAGAATCCCTGAAGGCCAGAAGCGAGCATTGGATCTCATTGTATTTGGTTGTGAGATACTTTGTGGTTACTGAGAATTGAACTCAAGACCTCCGGAAGAGCAGCCAGTGTTCTTAATGACTGAGCGATCTCTCCAGCCCTAATATTATTTTTAATGCATATCGATGTAGTGGAGAGCCAGAATGGTGTGGAGTCAGCCATAGAGCCCTGTTAGCATTTTGGAACCTCAACAGTTATAACCTGACTTTGAGTCCAATCAACCGAAACTTCTCAGAATCGGGTGTGTGAAAAGGTATCTCAGTGTGAAAAATCCTTGTTGGGGGTGGAAGGAGAGGAGCCCCCCTGCCAAGGGCTTGCTGGCCTATACTCTAGCTTAAATGGCCAGTTACAGGTTCTGTAGAGGAACCTGTCTCAAAAAAATAAGGTGGATAATAATAGAGAGGACACTAAACATCAACTTCTGACTGCCACATATGCATACATGGGTAAGCACACACATGTGCACACACACATCACATGTAGACAAAAAATTAAGAAGCTATTCAGTGTCAATATAAATCACAAAATAATATAGAGTGCTAAAAAAATACATCTTCTGAATTATTTTTCTTTTTCTGCTAAAGACATATGCTTTTCAGAAGTCTGAAAGCATGAGAGGGTTGCACTCAAGTGTAACCCCTGAATCACTAAGTCATATAACATATTTGCTGATTCTATGTCTATCCTAAATACTTAATCTCCAAGAGTGATCCATCATGGAGAAACTCCAGGTCCCACTCTGGAAATGTGGACTAGAATTTCTTCTAGTTACTGGTTTACTAATCAAATATTTTTCAAACTGTCTGCACTTTCCAACTCCTAGAGAATGTGAAAATATGAGCAAACAAGATGGATCCAATTTTCTGTGCAAGTCTCTGAGACTAGGGAAGATCAACAGTATAGATCCAACATCCAGGACAACTGTAAAAGCTTTTCAAAGCCTTTTACAGGTGTAAAAGTCAGATGGGAAAGTGAGGTGTCTTTCACTTTTAAAAGCTAACTGATGTCAGCACCTCTGTCCTTTTTATTCATCTTTTTTTTTTTTCAGAAGAAGCAAGTTTGAGATAAGCTTGTACCAAACAGGGTCAGACACTCAGCCCCTAGAAGCAGTCTGAGCTTCTAAATAAGAAAGCAAAAATACGGCACCTCTATAAATAGAATGCACACCACAAGAGATAGCAGATCAAACACTCCTCAAATGTTTTCATATCTCTTTTCCTCTAAAAGGGAGCCAAATGGCCTGCATAGCAAGGCCATCCCTGGGACACACAACAAGATTTCTTTTGCGCTCAGTGGCTAGTTGTCTGTTACCTCAGTTATTCTTTGCTTTGTGGTAACAACTGGATTCCTAGCAGAAGCCCACCCGGGTTAAAAGACAATGTCTTGTGGGCTAAGAGTCACATGGCCTTTCAGGTGAAATGGCACACACTGTAAACTGAAGCCATCCTGTGAATGTTCATGAGTACGAGAATACTGTACAGTGATTCTTGAACTGCCTTCTTCCTAAGCAGTTATGGCTTGTGGGTTGAAGGGAGGCAGGGTGTGACTGAGGCCATTATTATAAAATGTAACTCCTAGAAATTAATTTGTACGCAAAAAAAGTCTTTTCTTCTACATAGTTTCCCTTGCTACTGTAAAAATTCATATTATCATGAGCTGGTGTAGCTGTGACTACTTGAACACTTCTGCACAGGAAAAACATTAAGCAGATGCCTACATTTCTGTGTTTGAGCCCACAGACGATGCTGGGTTCACACTCCTGGTGATTTGACTTCTCAGTGCCCTCCAGGAATCAAAGCCTAAACCCAGAAAGTTTGATAAGGTTTTGTGCTAAATTCTCAGGAGAAGCATAGGAACATCATATTTTTAAAGGAAACAAGCGGGCAGTGTCACTCTGGGCTTTCACAATCCATGACCGAATATACCAGCCAGACCCAGTGATGGGAGTGACATTATTTTCCTGCGATAAGAAAAGCTATTGTTTATGAATTATTTTCAGTGACCTTGAACTAAATGTACCCTCTGTTTCATCACATTCTCTTTGGTCTGGGGTCTCTGTGCTGATTCTTGGTTTAGATTCATTTTGCACGAGTAGCAGTTTGATTAATTTGTTCCTATGTCTTTGTTTCCCCATAACTTTTTTCCTGAAATTTAAAAAAATATATAGTTTGTAGGAGAACATTGCTAGTGTTTTGAACATGTTTCCTTTGCCACCTGGAGGGAAACTGCCATAGAAAAAAAGCTTGGTTGTCAGTTTTTTGGGGGACAGATGAACTTCATGGCCACCTTTAATGTCTTCAGTCACCAGCATATAAGTGTAAGAGGCTTGTTTTGAAAAAGATACTCCTTTCTAGGTACATGGATTTCTTCCCAGTCCCATCAAATGTCACCACTGACTTTCTGTTTGAGAAGAGTGCCAATTACTTCCATTCAGAGGAAGCTCCTAAAAGGGCTGCTTCCTTGGTCCCGAAAGCCAAGATCATCACTATACTCATTGACCCGTCAGACCGAGCATACTCCTGGTACCAGGTAAGGAAAAGATGAGCCCAACAGAGAGAAGGAGACTATGCACAATGGAGGGTCATTTCCTGAAAAACTGTTGCCTTCATTTGGAAGGCAGGTTTTTGCTGAATGGGTGCATCTTTCCATGCAGTTATACATGTGTATGCAGCTCTGTGTGCATGTGTGTGTGTGCGCGTGCACGCACATGTATGTGTGTGTGTGTGTGTGTGTGTGTGTGTGTGTGTGTGTGTGTGTGTGAGAGAGAGAGAGAGAGACAGAGAGCGAGAGAAAAGAGAAGGGAGAAGCAGGGATGAGGAGGTCATCCTCAGGTGTTACTTCTCAGGAGATGTTCCCCTTGTTTTTGAGACAGTGTTTCTCACTGAGAACCCACTGGCTAGACCATACAGTCTGGCCATTGAACCCCAGGGATCTGCCTGCCTCTGCCTCCCAAGCACTGAGGTGACAAGCATACGCCATCACATCTGACTTTGCATGAGTTCTGGGGATGCAACTTAGGCCCTGACACGTGCAGGGCAAGCAGCTTGCCAGCCAAACTGTCCCTACAGCCCCACCATCTCAGATTTGAATAGACAGGAGACCTACTGTCTAATTGATATGTGCAGCAAAGTAGATGATTTATTCTTGGTTTCCCAGAAGAAACAAACACTATCAAGTTGTTTTTTTTTTATTTTCATTAATTTGGTACCTTTACTTAATAAAACATATTAGTGTAATGAACTGTGATTGGAAATATATAACAAAATGCTACACATTTGTGTGTATACATGTGCATGTGAGTACACCTGTATTTTAAGGTAAATGTAATAATTTTAAATCATTATTTTTCTTCAAACACAAGCATAAATTACAAAGGGCTAAATAGATTTTTTAACGTGTGTTTTATAGATTCTATGGTCTCTGTGGCAACTCTACCATTTGTGTTTCAAAAACATCAGTAGGTGATGTGGAAAGGAGTGAACATGGCTGTGCTCAGGAAAACTACTGACCCCAGCTCCAAAGGAGCTTAAGTAACTGTGCTTCCACTGAAAAAATAATGAGGTAGCAACGCGTATACAGAATCTTTCGTCTCCGAAAGCTCAGCCTGTCCAAATTGCTCCATGCCCTCCCTTTTTTTGGTTTACTGGAGAAATAGCGTGTATAAATAAGTATAAAAACTAGAAAGATGTAATAGTGCATGGGTTCATTCAGGGCTAAAGCCCGACTAGACAGCTGGTTGGATTTATCAGCAGAGGAGTCAGAGCATTCAAAGAACCACTGGGCAGTCTTTGAAGCAGGGAATGATTTGCAAGAGAAAGATAGGTAAAAAGCCCAACAGAGTGTTTTAATAGTACAAATGGAACTATATGTAAAAGGATCATCAACAGGGCAGGACAGGACAGAAACAGAGGCCAATATTTTATTTCCCCGGAAACTGTAATAGTAGGAGGAATATGAAAAGTCATGCTTACAAAAACATATTATCTGGGAATTCTGCAGGAGGATTAGACATAAGGTTAATGGCCAGTGTTCTAAGTGGCCCACACTCTTCACAGCCTCCACCATGAGTGGCTGTTCTACTGTCACTGGTGTGATTTGACACAGCTAACTTCTTTTTTTAAGATTTATTTTATTTTTAATGTGTGTCTGTATAACGGGTGGGTATGCATTGAATGCAGTTACTCAAAGAGGCTAAAAGAGGGTGTTGGATCTCCTGGAGCTGGAGTTACAAGTGGCTGTAAATTGCCTGTGGTGAGTGCTAGGAACTGAACTCAGGTCCTCTGCCATAAGAGTGTTTCCTTTGAACTACTGGGCCATCTCTCCAGCCCCCGACAGTTATGCTTTTAGAGAATGAAGTGTTCCAAAGCGCTGCATCCTTTTCTATGCCACAAAAGCAATTATTCCAGGTTCACGAGTGGAAGTGGCTGTTCAGTGACAGACTGGGGACACAGTCACAAGAAGGAATAGACTTTAGAGAGGCAATTATAAAGATAATCTGCCCAAGAGGGTGTGGAGCCACCTGGAAAGCTAAGACTACAGAAATCCACAGCCTCACAGCCATCTTTTATTCCAAACCCAGAGCCATCTCCTGAACCAAAGTGTACTTTATTTTGCAAGTTGGCAGATTTTATTTTGTGCCATCTACTTCTTCCAAAAAGTATCTGAGGAATAAAGAAATGCATCTCGATTGGCTCAAAAAACAAAGAAGAAAATTGAAATTTGGAAATCATTTAGCCTCTCACGCAAAGAGGGAGAGAACGAGAGAGAGAAAGAGACTCCAAGGCTTTGAACTAACAAAACATCATAAATATTGCAAACAAATCTCCCCACAGTCGGTGAACAGAGGCTGGGAGAGCCTGCAGTGTAGTAGCTGTAATTCCAGTTGCAGCAAATTTGCTCTTCAACCACACGTGGTGAGCAGCCACAGACTGGCCACCATGCCTGAATGCTTACTGATGGATCTGAAGAAAAGGCACTTGCTTATCTTTGAGCCCGTGGGCCTGAGACAAAGCCATTAGGAAACATTTTCATATTTCAATTGCTGCTCTCTGCATTTTCTGATTCTGGCTCATGACAAAGGTTACCATTACATCAAATAACCTTGGCTTTCAGATGCTTGGAACATGTAGTAAAATCTGTAACTCTCACATAATGTGCACACCAGAGTCTGCAGTAGTTTCTCCATTTAAAGTAGCCAATAGGTTTTATAATTAATACTTACCTTAAGAGTAGGGTTAGCAGGGTGCTATTCACTGAGCATGATGAGCAGTTTGATTATGGGCTGGCAAGAGAGCACTGCATCTAATGCAGGTTTTGAAAGTTTACTCTCGGAACAAACTGTGTAAACTAAGGGGGAAACTCAGTCATCTTGGTTCAGAAACCCTACCAACAATAATTCAGCCTCTACAACCTGTTTCCAAAGCCTACAATCTCGCCAGCATCTTAACTTTAAGCTTTGATGCTCCAGCTACAGTTTCATCTTTTATTAATTTCACAACAAATGACTGTCCAGTGGTGCAGCATTTCTTCCTTTAGCTTTGAGACTTGTCGAAAGATGGGGTTTTAATTAGTTGCTCCTAGAGTTGAAGTTAGTTTAATTCTCCACCATCTCATTGTAGCATCAACGATCCCATGAAGATCCTGCCGCTCTGAAGTTTAGCTTCTATGAAGTGATTTCTGCTGGACCCCATGCACCCTGGGAACTCCGAACCCTGCAGAAGAGATGCCTGGTCCCTGGGTGGTATGCCAACCACATCGAGAGGTGGCTTGTCTATTTCCCTCCCTTTCAGGTATGAAGCAACAGGAACTTACAGCATGTAACAACCTTATTAAGGGGACGGTTTGCCCAAACACAGTGGAAACGTTCACTCACTAAAACAGTGCTAAGTTTCATCCTTTAACTCCAAATAATGAGAGTGGCAGAGAAAAACAGAAGTTGAAAAAATGGCTTAATTTTGTAGGGATGTCTCGGGCTGTTTCTCCCTGGTCGTTTGTCGGCATTAGCACACCATCCCCGAGTTTTTTGAAGAGCTGCAGCTCACTACATCCAGTTCTGATATAAATAAGCCTTATGAGAAGGGATGTCGTTACCAAACCAGGCAGAAATCATTTTATTTAATAAAATGTCATGATCTGTCTTCTGAAACACTTTGCTGACGTCTTCATGAGTCCTGTTGCTCTTGTTCCTTGTTTTTTCTCTTTCACTTGGCGTCAGCTTCCGTAAACACCCAGTCCCTATACTCTGGATTGCTTAAGCAGCCCGTGACACCAGAAGTGAGTCCTGTGGGTCTAAAACCAGGTGTCCAATGTGATGGCTGTGACAGAATACAGCTAATTAAGCATATTACAGTTAAGTAAAACCAAACACTCAGTTCATTTTCATGAGATTCCTGTGAAAGCTGAGTAGCTTCATGTTAGATGTAGCAATCTTCCCATAGCATGGTAAGTTATATTGGATGTCTAGTATAGACTAACTAAAAATACTGGAAAGGGGACTTTGACAACGTTGTGTGACAAAGTCTGTGACTTCCATTGTGGCCTACTGTCATTTTGTCTTGCTGGGTTATCTGTCACCACTCACCAGAGAAACAAATTCTTTCCCATGGTTTCTTTTGATTTTGTTGATATTGCTCACATTGTTTTCATTAGGCAAGATCTAACTCTATAGCATAGGTTGACCCCAACCCCACTTAATTATGTGTATGTTTCTGTGTGGATGTGCATCTCATGCATGTGGGTTCCCTCAGAGGTCAGAAGACAGCATCAGGTCAAATGGAGCTGGAGTTACAGGAAGTTGTGAAACATGTTATGTGGGTTCTGGGAACTGACCCCTGGTCTTCTACGAGAGTGTTATGTATTCTTAACTACTGAGCCCCCTCTTCAGCCTCTTTCCCTCCACTTATCGTTGATGTTGTATTGTTTTGTTCTTTGAGACAAGGTTTCTCTATGTAGCCCTGACCATCCTGGAACTCAGTCTCTAGATCAGTCTGGCCTCAAACTCTGATTCACCTGCCTCTGGCTACTGGGTGCTGGGATTAAAGGCAAGCACCACCACTGCCCAGCCCCATTCACTTCTTGAGCAGCATTCTGCCCAGATTCAGGTCTCTTGGAATCTTGTCTTCTTCCACAAAGATTATCAAAGGATTTCTCAAATGCTGCTCCTGAATGGAACTGGGAGATGATAGGTTCTCAGTCTCCTTACACCTCAGTTTATTACAACCTATCTGTTATCTGTGGGACCAGAACAAGGAGGGGGATGGCTACTGTTTCAGACACAGGGTCTCACACCATTCCTGGACTCAAGCTCATGACAGATAACCAAGCTGACTTGGTCTCCTGAGTGCTAGGCTTTGAGACAGGAGTCAGCATTCTGACTTAACTGAAAGTTTTCTTCTGTACTCCACTCATTTGTCCCAGCATGAGTGATGCAACCTTTGTATTGTGAACTTACAGTCACGTTCCTAAGAACACTTTGTCCACATTACTGTTGTAGCTTTCAAACCATTTCCCTGACTTGTCGTGGAACATCTGAGTGCTTAGTTAGGTTGACTCATTTCCAAGTCACTAATGAAAATGACTTGATTGCACCCCTCAGCGATGTTTGCAGATCCCCCAAGGACACTGCCCAAATAAGTTCAGAGTACAGGAATTTGCCATTATACCGTTGATATATATGTTTTCTCAACACCCATGTCTTTTATTATTATTATCATTATTATTATTATTATTACATTGGTAATCTAGTTGCTAATTATCGACGGGCAGCAGCTAAGAACTGACCCTGCGACAGTGATGGATGAAGTCCAGAAGTTTCTAGGAGTCTCACCTCATTATAATTACTCCGAAGCTTTAACGTAAGTTTATATTCTAATTAGTTTACTGGAGTTTCAGCAAAGAACTGATTGTAAAGAAGTTGTAGTTGGGTAATATGATTAGCCAATTAGTGGCTTTTTGAGTGTTGACAGTTTTCTAGGTTGACATTTTCCAACTGAGAAGGACAATTTAGACAGTATGACAAAGAAATATCCTAAATCTTCTTGATCCTTAACTAGGCAAAGATTACCCTAAAAGGATCATGGCGAAAATCTAGTTATGGTTCATTAAACTAACAAGTAACCTTAGAAGAAGCTGCTTGGAACAAGTAGGTGTGCTAGCTAGTTTTATGTCAGCTTTACGCAAGCTAGAGTCATCTGAAAGGAGGGAACCTCAGTTGAGAAAATGCCACATGAGATCCAGCTGTGGGGCATTTCTTAATTAGTGATTGATGGAGGAGGGCCAAGCCCACTGTGGGTCATGCTGCCCCTGGGCTGGTGGTCCTGGATTCTATAAGAAAGCAGGCTGAGCAATGCAGTAAGTAGCACCCCTGCATGGTCTCTGCATCTGCTCCTGGCTCCAGGTTCCCTACTTGATTGAGCTCCTGTCTTGACTTACTTTTTTAATAATGAACTATGATGTAGAAGGTTAAGCCGAATTAACCCTTTCCTCCCCAAGTTGCTTTGGTCATGGTGTTTCATCACAGCAACAGTCACCCTAACCAAGACAGTAGGTAAAAGAGGAGCACATTTAGCAGGCAACATTGGGACTTGTTGGGAACATGAAGACATGACTGGCACACTTTAGGAACTGACCTTTGTGTGGCCTTCAGAAACAATGTCATATAGCAAACAAAAAAAAAAACACAATAACAGCAGTTGACTGGATAGGATTATAGGACTGTTAGAAGCCTAAGCATGCTTCCTATTTTTGGTTTGGGATTTGATAGTTTTCACTGGTCTTCTCAGATAGCTGATTGGAAACTTGGAGTAGAGAGAGGAAAGCTAGGCAGCAGAGTTAGCTCTTGTACTGTGTCTGTGTCTTCAGGTTTTAGCCTCGGTCTCTCTTCCATCACCCTGCTCCTCCATCTGCAGTCAGGCATGAGGGCTTTGCTTGCTCCTGACTCAGCTGAACAACTCTGCATCTGTACTGAAGTGCACTGCACACAAGCCATCTTCTCACTATATATATCTCTAATTCTAGGATTTATGGGTTGGGTCTTAAAGAAACTTAAAAAGATTATATTATGAAATACTTCTATGTGATTTCCTTAAAACATAATATTCTTAATGTTTTATTATATAAGTTATATAAAAATATAAATATTCTTAATGTATTTTATTAGTTTTGGAATCCCATGAAATGTATTTTAAACATTTTCACCTCTCCACTCTTCCCCCTAACTCCTGGCATATCTTCTCCACATCAACATACCTCATCCAATTGTCTTTTTTCTTTTCCTCCACATTTAATATCATCATCATCATTAATTCCTTATGTCATTTCACCCCACTTCCCCAACTCCTCCCAGATAAAATTCAGTTCCACAAACCATCTAGGTTTGCTTCTACTGTTACACTCTGTTCCACGACAATTTAGAAAGTGAGGGAAAGGTTTCTTTTTCCTTTCAACACCCCTTGTAGTACAGAGTTCTCAGAAAAACTTCAAACACAGTTTACATCAGGTACCAACCATATGTAGAGATGTGTTAGACATTCTGGGTTAGAGGCCAAAGGATACCGTATAACTGGAGTTTTGAGCTTTCTTCCCAGGAGTCTCTTACTTTGCCATTACCATTCACCTGCTGGGCCAGTTTTCTATACTTCTAATATGGCCAGTTTTGTGGAGTTTTAGTTCAATGATTGATAGACACTAACTTTAAGTATTTAACATTCAACTTAGCCTTAAAGAAAGCTGAGTGCTTTTAGTTTGCAGTTGGAAATTTAACTCCACTTTCTGCTTTCTGCTTTAAGTATCTCTTTGAAAAGAAAGCTTTTATTTTCTAAACGATTTTCTATTTCAAGTTGGTTTATCTTTGTATCTTTTTATAGGGTGTCTGGCAAGGCATTGTGTTTCAGAAAAAAGAAGTAGCATAGTCTATAAAGACATAACTTCTTTTTTTCTTGTAGAATGGTCCTTGACCTGCATGCTGTGTGTTCACCCTCTCTGCGTCCCACTCAGCAGAAAGCTTTCTTGTTCATCTCTGTTGCTAGAAAAGGCAGCATGGACTTGAGAGAATGACTATCAAAGAAACATATTATACACAAAGAACTGCGGGTCACTGTGCACCCAGAATGTAGCCAGCTAAAATGGCCCATTATGGGATTCTCTTAACCTGGTCAGGGCAAGGAGCAGGGTAAAACAGGTGTAATCTGTGAGAGCAGTTTCTAGTCCAGCAGGGCCACCCAAGATGTCACCTTGCTGACACAGATAATGTCCTTCCAGGCTGTTTCTTTCCACATTTTCTTGTCAGTTGTTGATTGACCTAACACACCTTATGAAAACCAGCTGTGTATTTGAACACTACAACTCATTGTCCTTGCGTTGAAATGCTCTGTCCTCACCCGGTGCCCTTTTAGGCTGTTTTTCTGGATCCTGTGCTAACAATCCCCTCCTCCCATCAGAGTCACTGTGACCCAACAGCTATTTCTCAGTGCTTTGGACATATGGCCTGACTATGAGGAGAAAGGCAGCTCAGAAATACCACTGGCACAACTGCCAAGGGGCTACTTAGTGTATACTTCAGCATTGCTTATTATCTTACTTCTAAAGAGAGTGAAGATTATCCGTTTTGGTAATATATATATATGAGAAAACAAAAAGAAATGTGTTATCATTGGACCACTCCAACACTTTGCATTTCTTGGTGACATCTGGTGGATATCCAGAAGATTGAAGTGACTGTCTCCACTGGACTTTTGGTTTTGGTTAAAGCCCTCTATGGATGTGGTAAACTATAAACCAGTGCAAATTCTCAATTAACCCCTTCAATTCAGTGTTTACACACAGTACAATAGGGAAATGGGAGGCAGTCTGTACAAAGGATTTACTATACAATCTTCATATGCAGGAATATTGTATGCGCCTTCTATGCTGATTATCTTCAGTAGACCTTACTCTCATATCAAAGGTACTTTTCAAAAAGAATGGTAGAAAACAAAAAAACAAACAGAAACAAAACAAAACCAAAAAGCCCTCAACAATCAGGGTGGTTTTTTTTTTTTTTTCACAATTGCCAAAGAAAGTGCTTAAATTTCACACAGAACCACCAGATAATATATATTTTAAGTGACTTACTATTGTCATGGTGGGTTTCTAATGACACTGAACATGTGTTTTATTGTTGTTGTTGTTGTTGTTGTTGTTTTATCTGATTGTCTCGGTAAGTTTGCAATTTGAAATAAACATTATAAACCAAAAACTATGTAAATAGGAATTATCTAATCAGACTACCATTGCACAGTTGTTCTTCCACATAAGCTTCACCCCAGCCTCTGGAGGGGTTGCTGTCATGATGTACATAAGCTGAGTTACATGGCCTAAGAAGCTTAGTTATTTTTGAGAAAGGAGGAGTAGCAATACATGACACAGATTATGCTGATTCATGTAAACTAAAATCAAGAAGATCAACTTCTAATTTTGCCATTTTCAGAGTTGGTCAACAGATGTTTCAAAATGCTAAGCCTGTACCTCATTTCTCAGCTGGGGCATACTTGTGCAGATTAATGAAATTGGGTTGTGTTGAATGAAAATTTAATACTAATGCACTTTGAAAATATCATTAGTGTGCACTAAGATGGTGAAACCAAGGGAATGACATAATCTGTGTTTATCTTTTGTGTTGTTGTGTTTCCTGGTTGAGGCTTGGCTAAGTCACGAGGGAATTTTGAACCCTCTTGACAATTCAGAAAAACTTCTCATATCACTTCAATTACAGTCCTGTTAATATTGGCCAGGAAGTCCTTCCCAAATCACTGCCGATAAGGCTAAGTAAAATCTGCCATATTGAAACTGCCAGAAAGTAGTTGTGATAGGAACTATAATTAGTTGGTTTCCTGGATATCTATCTATAAGAAAGCTGGAAAATGCTAAGTGTTGGCAAGAAAACAGAAAGCCTGCTCTGACTGGTTATGATACATCCATAAATATGTATATAGCATAGATGTAGAAATAATTAAATTGTTTACTTAGTATTTATATTTAATTGGCTTGGCGGTTGTTAATCATTAACCAGCCATTATAAATGAATACACACAGACACCAGATGGATTTTAACAAGCTTTGACCTGAACAATCTTAGCCCATCTAAACTAGCTCATAATTCTATTATCCAAATATGATCCCATATATGCATACGTCCCTTTGGACTGCTTTTTTTCTATGCTAGCCAGATGTTCCTAGCCATGTGGAATGAGGTTCTTTTTTCTAACCTATGGTGTGTGTCCTCCTTCTTCCTGTTCCTAACTGGAATGAATTAATCCTCTGTGTAAAATGCAGAGTTCCTGTTCTAATCTCAGGAAGTCCCACCGTCCTATACTCCTTCTGCCCAGCTAATTGGCCATCAGCGACTTTTACTAACCAAACAAGAGAATGCCTCAGAAAGGGTGGTAACCAGATCTCAGCATTGAAATCAGCCTATGAGAAGCAATGATATTAGACCTTCCCTCAACATATAGAGATACACATTTATTTACTAGGTACCTTATATGTATATATGTATTCATCTATATCATCACAAGAACACAATGTGATTGGTATTGTAAGTTCCTATCTCTTTTTATTGAAAATAAACTTTTTTCATATATTAGAGTTTTCTTTCCCCAACTCCTCCCAGAGTCTGTCCAACTTCCCACCCACCTAAATACACACCCTTCCCTATTCTCTCATTAGAAAACAAACAGGCATCTAAAAATAATAAATAAATAATATGGTAATAGTACAAAATGAAAACAAACCCCCATAAGACAAAGTAAGCAAATGAACAGGAAAAAAAGCCAAAGGAAAAAAGTACATGAAACATATAGCTAGGCACAGAGACACACACATTCACAAAACTAAAAAGTACCATTAAGTTCCTTCTTGTGTTTATCACCCGCTAGGCATGAGGCTTGCCCGTAAGTGTGCTTTGAATACCCAGTGAGACTTTGCCAGAGAAAACTAATTTTTCCTTTGTGAGCAGTTTCAACTGGAGATGGCTTCTAGGTTACAGATGTGATCTTATGTCCACTTCCCCTCTCAGCACTGGCTTAGACTTGTGAAGGTCCTGTGCATGCTGCCACAGTCTCTGTCAGTCCATATGCACATCAGTCCTGTTGTGTCTAGATAGTTCCTTTGATGTCTGTCATCCTTATTGGCTCTTACAGTTTGAAGTAGAACTACTCCCAGCTACCTGAGAAATCACCACACCATTTTCCACACTGTACAAGTTTACATTCCCATAAGCAGTAGATGAGTGTCACCCTTACCCCACATCCTCACCAGCGTGAGCTATTTGTTTTATTGATTTTGGCCATTCTGACTGGTATAAGATGAAATCTCAAAATAGTTTTGATTTAGATTTTCCAAATAACTAAGGATATTGAACATTTCTTTAAGTGTTTCTCATCCATTTGTGTTTCCACTTTTGAAAACTCTCTGTTTAGATCTGTACCCCACTAGTTTCATTTTGTAGATGTAAAAACAAAAGCACAGAAAAGATAAGCCAAAAGTCACCCAGTAAGTGAGTTGAGAAGGCAATATTGAAACTCAGTTGTCTTTGGAATATAAACTTTCCATCTTTAAGCTCTTCCCATTGGCATGAGATGTTCAAACCAGAGAAAACCAATGATGTGCCTCTTTTCTAATGGAAATAAGATCCACTAGCATCTGGGCCAGTGAGGTGCTCAGTGGGTAGAGCCCTTACCCCAAAGCCTGACAGCCTGACTTTGATCCTCAGATCCCTCTTGGTGGAAAGACAGCAAGCATTAACTGCCACAGTTTGTTTTCTGACCTCCACATATATGGCATGCATGTACACACAACACAAAAATATATATGTGCAAGTTATATACAGTATACAAAATTATATTTTTAAAAATCTGGAATCTTAAAATGTTTTTGTATTTTATTAATTCTTTCAGACTTTTATTTGATCATATCCACCCCTCTTCTTCTCACTCCTTTCCTATCTACCTTCACCTCCCTGCCTGCTAAACTCTGAGTTAGCTAGCTTGTTTTCTTTCCTTCTTCCTTTCTTACTTCGTTCCTATCTTGCATTTCTTCAAGTCCAGTTTGTGTTACTCTACTACTCTGGAGAATATTGCCTGCTCTGGAATGTGGTCAAGAGATTTTTAAATGTCACTTTCCACATAAATATATATTCAGATACAGATACAAATTAAAATCACGTTAAGATACTACTCAGTGCCAAAGAATGGCAGTTCTTCAAAAGACAAACCAAATGGCCATGGACTCAAAATACAATACCAAATGTTAGCAAGAATGAGTGAAATTTTTAAACTTTTTATACTGGCATAATATGTAAGCACTTTGCCAAGTAGTTTTGTAGCTACTTGAAAATTAAACACAATCTCACCAATAGCCCAGCTTTGTGTGTAGGAATCCATCTCAAGATAAGCAAAGGCCTAAGTCAATTAAAAACTTGTAAGTTCCCATTTTCTCTCCACAGCCACTGGTATGTCATTTCTTAGTTTTGGAAGCTGCTGGCCCTGCACTTCCTGTATAATCAGATATATTTATCCCTCTCAGGTCTCTGAGGTGGTTAAATTTTAAATTTTGAGTTGTTTAGGAATCAAGAGGGTGTTCTGGATCTAAGAAGATATTTTTTAAATTGTGAGGTAAGTTAGTATGAAAGCTGAGTTAGATACAGAACTTTAAACTTATGGAGATGGTTAGATAGCAGAATGTTAAAGTCAGGTGCCAAATACATATGGACTGGACATTGGGAATGTACACTAAGCCATATAACTCTCATAATTGTGGCCTATTTATTTCTGTTGTTTGTATTGTATTTATAGTTATAAGAGAAAGAACCATTTGTTGGACTGAAAGGGAGAGCTGTTGGGGGTAAAAAGAAATACCTTAAAATAAAAAATTTAAAAAAAGGGAAGAGGATGGGGGGTTGAGGGGGAGGAGGGTGGAAGGGTGGAACTGGAGGGGGGAGTAGAGAAGGGATTGTGATTTAGATGTAACTGGAAGAAATAAAAAATAAATTATTTAGAAAAAAATTAAAAAAATAAAAACTTGTAAGTTAATATTCATAAAAGTGTTATTTGTTATATATAAGACCAAAAAATAATGCAAACACCTATTACCTCGTAAATGGATTGGCATCTCCATAACTTGGCATATCCATGCCAGGAGAAAAAAAAACGAAATATCATTAAATGATGAGGTTAGACTTAGTTGTGTAACATATACCCATAATTTAAGCACTTGGAGGCTGAGGCAGGAGGACTGGTGTGAGTTTAAGATCAGCCTGGCCTGTATTGTACACTAAGCCATATATTGTATATATAAAATTATCCTGGACTACATAGCGAGACCCTGTCTCAAGAAAAAATAAAATAGATGGAAATCAAAGATTTTCTCATTTTTGGTTTGGTTTGGGTTGGATTTGGTTTTTTATGAGGTGATAGAAATATTCTAAAGCTGTGATAATTTTACTGTCATTGGATTGTACACATAATAATATGCAAGTATTATTATATTTAAATTATACCTTGAAGAGGTTAAGAGATACATATGTATATATATTCTGCTCTTGTCCTGTATTCATAACAAGTTATGGTGTTTAAATTTTGAAAATGCATCTGCTTTAGTTTCATACCTCCGTTTCGCATGGAAATGAGATGGATGGTAATTTGAAGGCATTTCAGACACCCTTTCTAAGCGTCCTCTGAATGTTCTCTGGCATCCATTCATCGAAGGTGATGTTTTCACTAATACCAAAATGTAAAAGGCTGTCATTCTCCTTGGATAATCTTTCTTCTCCTAACCCAAGTCTCCTTTATTATTTACACATGTCCCCAGGTGCTTTTCTTCACAGATTCATAAGCATCTTTATCCTCTCTAAAGTTACTCTTTAATTCAAGTTTATTAATAACCATTATATACATGACTAAGGGAACACAGTGATGAGTATTTTTAACTCCACTCTGTGGCAACCACAAGGTCAGACAGTGGAATCAGTATATTATACTTCTTCCAAAGGCTCATTTCCTGACAGCCTTGGAAGGAGGGACTCTGATGTAAAATGGCTACCAGTGCCTACACTAGAAAGGCTATTTTTCCTCTATGTTCCCTCAGACATTGTTGTACTGAGGTTATTCTTGGTAGAAAGATCATTACTGCTTTTATGAATAGATGCAAAGACACCTTTCTCCAAAGTCTGTCAAACTTTTTCACTTAGGCTTCAAAATAATATGTCCTCAGCCTTACAAGGGCCTTCATCAACCTTTATCTTTTCTTTCTGACTGTTCTCTGTGAGCACTCAAACCCAGTGAATACTCAGGCCACTTGTAGAACAGACTCAACAGCTTGCCTCCATCCTCTACACTCATCCCTCTAACCTGCACATATACACACTGGCCTACTTGCCATTCACCACACTACACACACACACACACATACTACACACACTACACATTACACACACTACACACACACATACTACACACACTACATACACACTATACATTACACA
>CAJQZJ010004763.1:15330474-15370249 GCA_907164525.1 Lophiomys imhausi
TACTGCACATACACACTACGTGCACACACTACACACACACACTACATGCACACACTACACATTACACACACTACACACACACACACACACACACACACACACACACACACACATTTTTCCCTCAGTAAAGCCCTATATGATGCCTTCTATAAGATACCTGACCAACTTTCATTCAACAGATAATTGAAAGAAGATCAATTTTTCTTTTTATCAATGTGTTATTGTTGTATACACAATGTACGTGTGTAAGAGGACATGCCATGAGGTCAGGGGGAGATCAGGTCAGAATGCATCTGTGAGGAGTCTGTTCTCTCCTTGCACCTTACGTGAGTTCTGGGCATTGAACTCAAACTTGTGCAGCCATGCCTTTCTCTGCGGAGCCATCTTGCTAGCCTTATTTCACTTTTGAGATTGCTCCGTGCTCTTGCACCTTTCTGTCTACCTTTGTCATGGAGTGTTCCTTCCACCAATCAATGGACAAGAGTGCTGTTTCCTTTTGTGTGTGTGTGTGTGTGTGTGTGTGTGTGTGTGTGTGTGTGTGTGTGACTTATGAACAAAGCAACTATGAACATTTATGCCATTTTTGCAGGCATGCATGTTTTATTTTTTCTGGATAAATGCCTTCAAGTAAATCAAATGCTAGTGTATTATCAAATTTAAGAGAAACTGGCAGTGTGGCTGTGGTGCTGTCTGTACCACATCCTTACCGTCACTTTATTTGGGACTTTCAAGGTCCATCATTTACATTCACGAGTGATATTTCATTTTTCACTTTACTTTGTGTTTTTCTGATGACCAATGAAGTTGAGTCAATTTGATACTCATTCTCTGGTAATATCATTTTCAAAATGTTACTCAATTTTTTTTTAATTCTATACACTTTTTGAGAACTGTATTCCTGAGGACTGCATCTCCATCACTCCTCCCCCTCACTCCTCTACCTCAAATTCCTCCTATGCTCCCCAAATTCATAATATATATACAACGTACCAAGTCCACTTAGCATTGCCAGCATGTACACGTGTCCACAGGGATTCTACAGCCTATGTGGGAGCTTGTCCTGACAGGAAACTGATTCTTCTCTTAGTAGTCATGGATCAGCTGTACCTCTTCATCTGTGGATAGGACTCTGTGAACTTTCCCCTGTCCATGTTGGTGTGTTAACTGGTATTGTCATTATCAGGTCTTCAGGCAACATATTGTTGAGAGTTGATGGGTACATTTTCCCTGTCATTTCTAGGGGATGCTATCAAGCAACAGGCATCCAGGTCTTCTTACCTTCTTTCTGCCCCCTCTTCCATGATGTCCCCTGAGCCTAAGGTTTATGGGTTGTGTTGCAGATTTAGCCACTGACCTTGGGCACCCAATGGACATTTATTCTCTGAGTTTTGACCAGTTGTGCATTTCTGTAATAGTCTCCATCTAATGCAAAAAGAAATTCTTTGATGAAGGGTGAAAGCTCCACTTATCCATGGGTATGAGGCTATTTAGAATACAGTTAGAAATTACATTGATTTAGGTAAATAGCACTAGTGAGTTCTTTTCTAGTGTCTATGACCTCTCTAGCCAATGGTAATTTGGCTAGTTTTACATTATCAGATATGAATTTACTCCCACTGAGTAGATCTTATGTCCAATTAAACAACTATTGGTTACCCACAAGATAAAAGTGCCATTACTGCATCATTATGAATATATTGTTGGGCTTATCATTGTTGTGATTTATAGACTTTACAGCTGGGTAGGAGTACCATTTTTTCCTCTCCATTGGTAGCTTGAGTAGCACATTCCACTACTATGAGATCAAGTCCTCAGGGAGGAGGCTTCCAAGTCAGTTCTAGCTTGATGCCTTCAAGTGTGCAGTTTCTTCAGTAATAGGGTCTTACCTTATTAAGAACAATGACAATAGCACATACTGTTTCAAGAAAGTCTTGTATTCTCCCTGCCAACAATTCAAGGTGATGTTTCCCATGTGAGGCACTGGGATTTGGTTAGATGCTGCTTGACTTTTGGGGGAGTGCCATGTAACCGAACTTTTTAATTATTATTTAACACTTATTTATCTATTACTATATTCACTTATAACAAATAACAATTATTTCTTAACTATTAATCCTACAAATTCCAACAACCCCTTTAACCTACCCACTAAACCTATTGATGATTATTTTTCTAACCTTTTAGAATGATACAGTCTCTGGGGCAGGTCCTCAGTCGTCAGGAACACAGTCTTTGTTGTAGATTCTTTAACTCACTTAGCAGTCCTTTTTCTGGATCTCTCAGATGTAGATTCGTCAGGGTAAGTTGGTTATTGTAGTCTCACCTTAAATAAGGCTTGATGCTTTCTTCTCTCTGGGGGACCTTAGCCCCTTCGCATCAGCAACTCTGTTGCTCTGCCTCAGAGTCCTTAAAGCCAGGCACAATTTTCTTTAGGCCACTGTTTGGACAGGTCAAACCCCTCTAGGCAAAAGCTGAGCCACAGGGTTTAGTCCTTGGCTTTTTGGTGTCTTGTTCAGGTTTTCTTTGCTCACCAGCTTCTTTCTGTCTCAAGGAGATCTGGCCATCAAATGATGGCCAGCACTTTTTTCAGCAGGACTCTGGGAGCTCTCTAGCATCAGAGGCCTCTTCTTCTTTTGGGCTCCATGCACTGTCCTTAAATAGGAGGAACTCTGTTTCAGCTTAATTTGGGCTCGCCCACTTAGCAGCTGAAAACAATGTCAGGCCAGATACTTTGTTTCTTTAAGTCCATTAAGTCTTTCCTGTTTTTCTGACAACCTTGTTTTGTCAGTCAATTAAGTCTTTTCTGTTTTTCTGACTTTAACCTTATTTTTCAGTCCATTAAGTCTCCTGTTTGTTTCCTGTTTTTAGTCCACATGCTGATAATGATCTTCATGCCCCAAATTAAGAGACAGTATCAAAAACCCCTATATATTTTCTAAATCTAATTTAATTATTCTAACTCCTTACAGTGCCATCATATTAAAAGTATGTATACATACACATACACTATATATGCACACATATATGTTATATTTATTTTAAGTAAGCATATAAAGTCATGTGTTTTTGCTATTGTTTTTCTCACATATATGAATGTTATTTATCCATTCCTCTCCCACTATATTGCCTTTCCTTTGCATCTATAATTAAAGTCCCCTCTATTTTTCCATTATCCCTTCATCTTTTTCCATTTATTTATTTATTTATTCACTTTACATCCTGATCACAGACCCTGCCTCCTCTCCTCCAAGCACCCGACACATGCCCCCTGCCCTCCCCCTTCCCTGTGGGTACCAACCCACCCTAGCATATTAAGTTGCTGCAGGACTAGGCACATCCTCTCCCACTGAGGTCAGACAAGGCAGCCCAGTTAGGGGACCAAGATCCAAAGCAGCTCTCAGACTCAGAGAGGACCCCTGCTCCAGTTGCTGAGGAACCCACATAAAGACCACGCTGCGCATCTGCTACATATGTGCAGGGGGCCCAGGTGCAGCCCACGAGTGCTCTTTGGTATTCTTCATCTTTTATACTCTAAGTTCCTTTTCAAATTTACATTTTACAAATATTTAGTCTCTAGTTTTCTATTTCTATTCTGAAGTATCTTCAGAAAAACAAAATTTTAATTTTAATACATTCAAAATTATCATCTTGTGATTTTCTTAAGAAACATTTGCCTAGCCTAAGTGTATGAAAATGTTTTATGTAGGGTGGGGATATAGGTTAGTTGACAGAGTGTTTAGTGAGCAGGACAACAACCATAGAAATCCTAACTCTGCCTCGTGAGTACTGGGATCAAAGGCATGCACCACCACATCCAGTCCCATAACCTATCTTACATTTTGTGAGTATTCACAAGACAAAACACTGCACTATTACTTCCTAAAGAGCTAAAACAAAGGCCAAAATGAGAAAAAATTAACAAAATAGTGTTACAAGTACAAATGTAAATTTTACATATTACTATCATTGTTTTTTTAATCATGACAAAAAAAATTGATTTAAAGGCATTTTTGCTTTAGTGCTGACATCATACCAAAAGATCACTAAACAGAAATTTTTAAATTTAAAAAGATCACTAAAAAGAACTTGAGTGGATTATAGCTAAAGGATTCAATTTTTAACACTCCAAGGTACAAAAGGCTTGGTTGCCTTTCAGGGAGTGAGGGTGGGATCCTACTGCCGAGAAACAAATTTCTATTAATAGGAAATCTTTTGGAAATCGTTCTATTAAGAACCTGGCAACCTCACAAATACGACAGATGGGCTGAGAACTAGGAAGTGTGTGCCAGAAGACTTTATGTAAGAGAATATATGTGAAAACACCCCCATTTCCCTGGTTATGGATTGATAGCTGGTCATCATAGCTTAAAAACTGCTTGAAAAAATAGTTTCTCTTTTACTTTAGTCGTTTATTTTCCTGTTTTTAGGTTTGATTCTCATAAAGGCTTCTGGTGTCAGCTATTGGAAGAAGGAAAAACAAAATGCCTTGGAAAGAGTAAAGGAAGAAGATACCCGCCCATGGATGCTGATGTAAGGATGGGACCCAAAAAGACAAAATACGGAAATGATAAACAATTGTAACATTACACAGACGCTCTTAGAAAAGTGATTAAGATCAAAAATCAACCTTCATACAAACTGAGTCAGTGGGTTCCCTCCTGCTTTACCGTCCCCTTTGTGTCACAGAGTTCCTTCCTTCACAAGAGTAGCATGGTACCCTGTGGAGCAAGAGTCTTTTATCTGTGGCTACATGGGGAAGAAACTGACACCCCTACCTAAGCAGCATGACTTATCCCCCTGAAGGAGAGAGGGGGAAGGAGAAGGATGGGAGATGGGGACAGGGTTGAAAATTACTAAATTTCATTATATAAATGTGTAAAAGCTGTCAAACAGAAACAAAAAAAAATAAAATTCAAAATGCAGTATTTCAAAGAAGGACAATGGCATTAAAATAATGTAAATTACTAAAAAAAAAAAAAAGAAAAGAAAAAGAATTAAGGGTGGGAGAGAGGGCTAAACACTAAAGGCTCCTGCTACCCATGATGCATATGGAGGAAAGAGAGGACAAGCTGCTTCTAACTCTCCTCTGATATGGTCCCTTGTTCGTGGCATGTGCACACACACATACACACATAATAGAATACATACAATGCAATAAGGTAATCTTTTAATTAAAATTAAAAGTGGTATTTTTGTTTCGATCTAGGTTGGTTGTTTTGATTTTTTTCATTTACATAGCTAATATCTGTCTTGCTAGAATGAAAGAAAATAGAATTTGTGGTTATAAGTCTGAAATACAGGTAACATCTAACTACAGAAGAATGAAAGCTGCACAGAAATTGCAATACTAAAAATGTCAGCAAACCAAGATCGGAAATATATCAACCAGAAACTGAAAAAATATTTTCTGTTTTCAGTGTCAAATGATTCCATGGAACATGGATTATAATGTTAACTGCTAATATACTGAGCTTTGAACTGCTACTATGCTAGTGGAACAAGATAATTAACATATCTCTCAATTGTCTAGCACAGGAGCATATAATCTAGGCTTTGAGAAATGTACACGTGCATGTTACTACCCAGTATTTTGTTTATTCTGCTTAGAACAATGTCATGGTGAATGCCTATGGCTGTTGTTTTCACAGTTCAGGTGACCTATATTTTCCTTTATACTTATTTTTCATATGCTAATATTTATTCATAGTATATTTAGCATATACTCTGACCATAAGAATGTAAGTTGATTATTATAATTTTTTAGAACTCGGAAATTTAAATATTTATGATTTTTTTCTCACATGTTAACTGACAATCCTGAGGTAGTCAAAAATTCTCAGTAATCTGCATTTATTTGACAAATTTTTATCCTTCAAGGTTTGGAGGACCATTCAATATGCCGGTCTGATAGGACCTCAGTTAGATCACAGTCAAAGTCTGAACAGAAGCCATAGGGAAGAGAGGGACCTATTGTTTTCATAAAGAAATTACACTGTAAGAATTTTAATTCTGTTTGTGTGACTATCAAAATATACTATCAGGTCACTGTGAAGCCAATCAGAATAAACTAAAAGATGTTGAAAGGTAATTTCTCCACTGTTTCAATATATATATATATATATAAAATATATTAATTTTTACATCAAATCTACTTCTATATATAGTTATTAAAAGACACTAAGGTATATTTCACTCTGGTCTAATATAGACCAAACTGAGATACTGCATAAAATTGGTGCTAGTCTAGATAAACAAGAAAAACTCAGCTTTTCAGGCTATTGACTGTAGATGTTAACAAGGTTATTCTGTAAACGCATACTGAGTTTACTTAAAGTAATACAGTGTCTGGCTTTGTGCAGTTAGTCTCCAAACAGGAAGCTCCACAGAGAGGTGGAGACACAAGCAAGTAGCCTGATTGAAGTAGCAAGCTTTGCCACTGCAGCCCTCACCTCTCCTACTGCAGACCCCAGACAGAAAGTATCATACCTAGGGTGTGACCAACACGGTTCACAGGCTTCACGCAAATCTTGACCTGTATCTGGTGTACGAGCTCCTTATTTCAGCAGAGTCAACACGCAGGAAATACATTTTAATAAAATAAACTGTGTGTTTCTCCCTCCTTCACACTCAGAGCAGAGCGTTTCTATCCAGCTACTACCGCGAGCACAACGTCGAGCTCTCGAAGCTGCTGCACCGGCTGGGGCAGCCTCTGCCCTCGTGGCTGAGACAGGAGCTGCAGAAGGTGAGGTAGCACGGGGAAAACAACACGAGCCCGACCGTGTACTGGCATGCACCTTCTCCAGAGCGCAGAGAAGCAACCAAAAAGCTGTCAAACACATACCTCTTCATCCAGAAGAACAAGCAAGGCTCTTCCATGTGCCAGCATGTGGATGATTGTGGGGCGTGGGGGAGCACTAAAAGTATCTTCAAGAAGCATCCAGGCCTATGGCCTTCCTCTTAATTCATATCTGATACGCGAGAGTGGACTACTCTGTATGTGTGTGGAAATCAGCAGTAACCAATGTAAATTTAAAGACAAAGCAAAAACATCAATAGAAACCTGTTCCATTTCCTAGTAATATTTACGATTTTGTATATCAGCTAAAGTTGTATTTCTGCAGGTTTCTGGACCACTGTCTGATTGGAAAATGCTTTCTTGTTTGATTCTGTGAAGTATCCTATGAGACGATAACCACCACGATGTAAAATTCCAAAAGCGTGAAAAAACGCTGCCAGCATAGGCCATGATCATGTGACAGCAGAGACTGGGAAGTTATGTATGGGCTTTGTCTCCGCCAAAGAGAACCAAAGGGGACCATTCTCCTTCCACATAGTCCAGTGCACTCATGTAACTCTGTCTCGTAAATTCGCCAGGTGGTAAACAGAAACACAATGTTTGCATCAAAACAGTGAATGATAATGGAAGAGTGTTGACTAAATCCTCTTACGATAGAGAGCTTTGGTGAGCATCTGAAGATACTCCATGGAGAACTCTATGCTTTCTGCTGTAAACTGGCGAACTATTCGGGCCACCACCTCCAGTTGGGCAGAAATGCAAGAGGAGTCTGCAGGAAGTGTTCTCTCTGAGATACCGTAACCCTTATATGTGCAGAGCAGCTACTGAACAAACTCTGCTAACTGAAAACAGGACAGTTCCTTGAGGTGCTTTATTGAAGTACTCAAATTTAAATCATTGAAAAACAGCGATTTTTCCAAGTAATCCCAAAGGAAATTGTATAATGTACAGACTTATGTGAAAATGGGCTAATATACAAATTTTAATCTAATATTTGAAACAATTGTTTTGCTACAAGGTGCAGACAATTGAGCAAGCAGGTAAAGTCCCATGTTTGAGAATCTCACATATCTTCCACATCTTTGCCCAACAGCAGAGCATAGACAAACGTGTGGACTATCTACAAAAACAAGCACAGGAAGTACAAAGATGAGCATGGCTCGTGAAATATATCTAATTTAAATTAAATGTAGGATGAGTCCAGGATTCAAAACAAGAGTACAATAGATCATACTTCCCTGTGTTAATATATACTTAATTTTTTAGTGTAATTGACACATATGTAAATATAAGTGGTACATTCCCTACTGTGACTACACAAGTTCTTTAAAGTATTCTACAAGGTATGTTTAGAAAGATGACATGCAAGAAAACCAACATCTAAAAATTTTTGACTGTCATTGCAGCTCATAAAGCTATACTTTTTCAGTTATTTACTATTTAAAAACCAAGAGTGAAATGCTTCCACTCACTACTTATTTCCTTATACACATCACAATTATCACTTTATCTAAAGTTTTTCTGTGTTTTATTCACTCAAAGAATACAGTGTTTTTTTTTTTTTTTTAAGCAGTTACCAGAAAGATTTGGCTAAACCACCAAATTTTAAGAACCCTGACTGAGAGGCAAAACCAAAATACAGTAAAATCGGTCTTCCTTCTTACTGCTGCTGCTTTGGAAGCGTCACCTGCCAAACCCAGCAGATCAACCATCCCTCACGTCTGCATCTAGTCTATTAATTTAAGAAAATTGGCTCAAGGGGGGTCGTGAGACCCAGCAGCTCCAGCTGTTACAGTCCCGCTGGTGTCAGCGTGTCAGCTCATGAAGTGAGTGAGGAAATAAGCTGACCTGTGTCTCCACATTTGAACCTCTAGATAAATTAGCTACTGACATCCTTTAATGTAGATAGACAGTGGCTGCGAAATAAAATGGCAAAAATAACACTTATAATGAACCAAGGATACCAAGACCTGCTCACTCACAAGTACATGTCAGAAGCAGTGTAGAACAGCTCCAAATTCTAGAGGACACCCACACGTTTCATACTGTGAACTCCATCCAGCTGGCTATTGTGCTATCTTGAAAGCAACAGAAATCCACGAGAAAAGAATGAGAACACGATTTCAAGCCAGCTTTATACAGAGTTCCCTTTTTCATCACTTATAATATGGGGCTTCCTCAGGAAGAAATGAAATGGTTATTTCAACGTTTATAGCTATAATATTGTCATTCACATTGAATGAAAATTATTGGGAATATTGTTTTCCTCTGGATGTTTTAAAGGGGAAAAAAACCCTCTACATAATTCTGAACGTGGCATGATACCTCATATGTGTAACAATAAACTCTGATAAGAAAATGAAGGTGTTGGGCCTGGTGACTTTAGGTAATGAGCAGGTATTTTTTTGTTTTGCTGGGGTTGGAAGTGGGATGCAGTCAAGAGTTCAAAGGCACACCATTGTGATTTAAAACGGAGAGGTAACTGAAAAGCTTAGTAGGCAGTGAGGAGTTTTTGTTCTCATTTTTTCTGAGGGTTTGTTTGTTTGTTTGTTTTGCCTGCTGTGGTTTTATTTGTCTTCCAATAAAACAAAGCTTCAGCATCCAAGACACTCCTGGGCCCTTTTCTCTCTGTTGAATTTCAAAAGGTGTAAACCAGTCCATGCCACAAAAATCTAGAGAATAATCTCGGCAAAAGAACATAAAGCAAGGGCAAGAGTTAGACGTGTTCCCTCATTCTCTGCAAATATTCTCGGTTTGGATCTCTTTCTTGTCAAGACACTAGATTTTCTGACATAACAACCTCTCCCACCCCTGAATTATCATTACCTGGAATACAGTTGACTCACGCTTTTCTTTCCAAATATGTCATTCTAGTTGTGTCTACTCCAGGACCAGTCAGTGATGGTTAATGAATCTATCCATCAGCATTTGTGGTTTAAATAGCAATACTAGTGTACTTTAGGAAGATCAGCCCTGTGGCTTGGAAGCACATATTTAAGCAATGACTCATTAATGAAGGGGCACTGAAACCAATGATACCAGCATATATATATAGATATATATATATATTTTTTTATTATTTCAAAGTACACTTTGTACCTGAACCACAGTTTCCTTCATCGTGTGTGTGTGTGTGTGTGTGTGTGTGTGTGTGTGTGTGTGTGTGTGTGTGTTTCCTCTGGAGAATCCTAACTGATATAGGAATGGAAGATTTGATTAAAATGTGGCAAGGGAATATTTTTTTTCATTTTAACACTATTTATAATTCTTCCTTCTCTAAGAGATCTTTCTAGATTAGTTATTGCCAGGCATGGTGGCACACTCCTTTAATCCCGGCACTCAGGAGGCAGAGGCAGGTGGATCTCTGTGAGTTCAAGGCCAGCTTGGTCTACAGAGTGAGTTCCAGGATATCCAGGACTGTTACACAGAAAAACTCTGTCTAGAAAAACCTAAATAAGTTGACATGTAGCTGGTTCTGATTTGGGTGAATTAACAGTCTTTGTGTTTTTAACTCTTAGGGGTTAACCAACAGAAACTGACAGGTTCTTCCTGTCTTCATCCCACCTCCAAATCATCATGTACCTAACTCAGGAAACTTTGTAGGGGAAGTGCATACTCTGTAGTTGACAATTCTCAAGAAATTATTTCTGAGTTGGCTTCAATGTTCACTGTTTTCACTTACTTTAGACAAGGTTCAATCCTATGAAGCCAAACCATGAACTTGCCTTTAGGCAGTAAGGGCAAGATGAACTATTATTCCTGGGTATGTCTGGCAGGCCCTTTGGGGGGGGGAGGGGTTAGTATATGAGTTAGAGGATTCAGAAAAGTAGACTTTCCTCCCCATGTGGAGGACCTCACTGAGGGTCTGAACAGAAGAAAGATAGGGAGCTCTTCTTGCCTCCCTGGCTAAACTACAATATCTCCTATTTTCCATATGACTGGGCTTTATACCAATGCCCCACGTGGTTCTCAGACTTCACCATCACAGAGAATCACTTCAGTCTCCTGAGTTCAGACAGTAGAACAAGAGATTTTTTTTTAGCAGATACAAATGTCAGTAAATCGTTTATTATGTATGGTGGTGGTCTGAATGAGAAATGTCTCCCACAGGCTCATGTATTTGAGCCTTGGTCCCCAGTGGGTGGCACTGTTTGAGGAGGTTATAGAACCTTTAGGAGGTGGAGACTTCCAGAAGGAAGCACATCACTTGGGGCAGTCTTTGAAAGCACTTTGAGAGTTGAGCAGTTTGCTCTCTGCTTCTTGTGTGTAGCTGAGATGTGCTCTCTCATCTTCCTGCTCTGGCTGCCTGCTGCCATGCCTCTCCCACCATTATGGACTCTTCCTCTGGCACTGTAAGCCCAAATTAATTCTTTGTTCTATAAGCTGCTTTTGGTTTTTGATTTTATCACAGTAACAGAAAAGTGACTAATACAATATATAGTTATAGTATGTATTATATTATTTATTACATGTATATGTTATGTATTAGTTCTGTTTCTCTGAAGAACCCTAATATATGCAACATTAACTTCTATCTTCAGAAAAAATCTACAGAGTACCTCTGTATCCCAGTATATCTTACAATAAGAAGAGCCATTTCTTCCCAGTAGAACCACTGGTTTATTCCATTTGTCCTTACTAATTTTTGTGTATGAGGATTCTCTATATATTTAGTGTTCTTCATAAATGTTAGAGACAAATCCATGAATTATTCCTTTATGTATTAAAGTTATTTTTAACCTATCCTAACAATTTCTTTCACTAATTCTTCAGATACCCTAATCTTTGAGCTTCTATCATTTCCTTGATTATTGCTAGGAGGAACACACACACAGATTTGTTACCTACTAAAATTGGATCTGGCTACATGTCAACAACTAGCTTGGGCAGATTTCTTAGGGAAGGAGGAATCATGAACAATATCAATAAATAAGAAGAGACATTCACTTGCAAAATTCCTGTCAAATATCTCATTTACCATTATGTTAGGATTCTCCAGAGAAATAGCAGGGGTGGTTCTCAAAATGAAACTGCAGCTTCCATTGACTCTGTACAAGGCTGATGAATGACTAAAATGTCACTGGTGGTGGAGACATTGGAATGTAGGCAATCCAGAGCCTAATTACAATTATCCTGGGCTACATTTGGCCCCGTAATAAGCATCCCATGCCCACTTCTGTGTCTGACCTAATATCCTGTGACTTAAACTGGTAAACCTTTTGAAATGTATTAGCAAAACCCTAGCTTCCACCAAACAAAACACTAAGAGTGTCGTCAGATGACATGTGTGCCTACAGCTGAGATTTCCCCTTTTCTATAACCACCTACTTAATATTTCCACCAGCGGGCTTTAAAAAAAAATTGCCTTGATTTCTGACTTCTTTGTTTTGTTGCCAGAGTGGAGCATGGAATTTGGAGTAACTTTAGCCTGAATTCCCAGGCCATGTTCACTCAAATGTGGCTTCAGAATAAACTATCTCTTACTCCCTTTTAGGTGAGAGTTGTGGATGTTTTTGTTGTTGTTGCTTGTGTTAATAAAAATAGATAGATAATAGAGATATATAGGATAATTTTATGTGTGTGTGTGTACGTTTTCTTTTATAGTTTTACATGAAAAGCTATAGAAGGAAGAATGAGAAAATGATCCAGTTAGTAAAGCACCTGCCAGGGAAGCATGAGTTTGAGTTCAACCTCCAGCTCCCACATAAAAGTGAGGGGTAGCTGTGTTCTTTGTAATCCTCTGCTGGAGAAGACAGAGATAGGAGGATCCATGGAGCTCATTGGCCAGCCAGTCAAGCAAAATTAATGTGCTCCAAGTTCAGTGGGAGCCCTTGCCTCAAAAAATAACATAGAGAGCTACTGAGGGAGACACCTCTGTCCTCCATACACATATACTCATACATAAACATGCATACACATGCATGCAAATACAAATACATTCACAAGCACACACATACACTGCACATAGGACTTCTAAAAACAATGCAATCATTCTATCCTTGAGAAGCAGCCAGAAGTGCTGTAGATTTCAGTCTGGTTGGAAACAGAGCACCCAGAGCAGGTAAATTTCTAGCCCAAGCAGCTAGGCAGAAGTGATTCAGCCTCACTCCATGTGAATTAGACTTTTCAGCTTACTGATATTAATGCTAATCTCAGCATTCACCCTCCCAGCCACACCCAGAACCAATAGCTAACCAGCTATCTGAACACCCTGTCTCCCACCCAAGTTTACCAGTAATATAAACCATCATATTTATCAAAACTATCCTGTTCAAGGAAGTAAACCAGATTTTACTAAAAAAAAAAAAAAAAAAAAAGCTCACAGCAGTTTAGAGTCCCCATGATTGTTGTGGAAAATGAGTTTCCCACATTTTACACTAGAGTAGACTACATTGATAGATTAGAGGTATTTGCAAAGCACACCCACTTCATGATAGGTCTTACATGAAACTCTCAACATTAAGCTTCTTGATTATGAGAGAATTCATTAAGTAAAGGAAATGGCTGATGTCTTCATTTCTGCTGCCAAAACTCTTCTGTTCAATCAATGACTAAAAATAGCAAGCTGTCTTCTCTCGTAAGTGAAGTTATGAATGGCTTACACAGCTGGACCACAGAAAACTCATCTTCCTTTCTGTATTTGGTAGCAACATTCTGACCATAAAATTTACTTTTTGTTTTAAAGTTTTAACTGTTACTAGAGATTTTAAAGTGAAAGATGGGCCCTTGTAGTGCCCATAGTTTCAATTCTGCCACTGATCCCAATATATCAATTAAAGAGAATGTAGGACCTACCCCTAGAGGCATTACAGATGTGGCTGCTGTGTCACATGTGCATCAGTAGGTGGCAGAGAGGAGAGAGGCTATGTCTACATTCAGTGTTCTCACCTATGAACATCTGAATGAATAGTAGCCTAACATACCTGGAAAAAAGCAAGCCAGAGACCAACACCAGTTCTATGCCATGGAATCCAAACAAGGAGCTAGCCTATGACAACCATCAGTCCAGCACTAGGCAAGAACCAGATGTGCTCCTAGGACAGAAACCAAGCCAGAGTCTAGAAAAACCCTTCCTGGCCCTGAATGTAGATGTCAGCCAGCCCTGAGGAAGTGAGTGTGGGAGAGTCAGCCCTGCTTTTTGTCTGCTTTGCAATTAGGTTGACAAGGGAGAGATCTCCTACACACTCTGATGCCCTTGCCATAAGGTAGCAGGTGGGAGAGTTGGCCCTGACAGAGTCATGAGAGAAGGAGAACTGGTCCAGCCCCTTACTTGCTTCAGCACTCTAGAGAGCCAGCCCTGCACCTACCTGGGTAGCACAGTAGAATTGGTCCTGGATGTGGGGATTGCAGGTCAATGACCAGGGCTTTGAGTTGGCTCACCCCAACATATACCCCAAGAATAAAATGCTGGAGTCCATTAAGAGGCCAGTTCCACAGACCCAAAACTACAGGATCTCCAGGACAAGACAACAACAACATATCTGAGAGGGGTCCCAGTGAGGTTCCAGTATTGACAAAGCAGCAGAAGCCAGAGGCCTCATACCACACCAAGGAGTCATTATAATGAACATTTGCAAGCAAAACTGTGTGGACAAAAGAGAATATTGTGGGACACACTGAGATACACTACAGCTTCCACAGTGAGGGTTTTTTTTTTTTTTTTGGGGAGAGGTTTCAGGGGTGGAGGATAGGTCTGAGGGAAGGTGGGAAATGAGAGGGAACAGGGTACATGATGTGAAATTCACAAAATAAAAAAAAAACAAAAAGAAAAGATTAAATAATGTTTTTAAAAGACACTTTAGGAATGGTAAATTGTAGAGATTTATTCAGTGTGGTCACACTGGCAATTGGAACAGATAAATGTTCAGTGACATCCAAGTTCACTTATGGTGGTGACATGAGATTTATGTTTGAATAGAGAAAGAATTGGAGTGCAAGTAGAACAGGGACAAAAGATACACCAACTAAGCAGTTCTGATCAAGTACAATCCTCGTTGATCGCTGCCTTACTTCTGCTTCTGCGGGGTGGTACTAAGTGGCAAATGGCACCAGAGATTGAGAACTACAGAGAATTGAGGCTGTAGGCATGAATTCATCTCAGATGATGGACATTAACAGACTGAGCAACCCACCATCTTCATCCAAAATACCTAAGGTTGGAAATACAAAAGCCAGACCCTGTCTACAAAAGGCAGAGGCCCTTGACTCTAGTGAGAATAGGCTGCGGAAAAGATTTTCCCCAAACTCCCAAATCAACACAGTCTGCTTAATAGGACTGGAGAGATAGCTCAGCAGTTAAGAACACTTACTGTTCTTGCAAAGGGCCCACGTTTGTTTCCCAGCACCCCCATCGGGCAGCACACTACTACAGCTGGATCCTGTAATTCCAACTAATACCTCTGACCTCCATGGGCACTCACACATACACACATACAGACATACACATTCATGGGGAGCCAACAAAGCCCTAAGTGTATGTGTATTATTGACAAGGACCAATGAATGCCACAGACCCATGGGGATTTACAGAGTCTTCTTCCAGGTGAGGATCAGGGACACGGTAAAGCCTTCCTCTAGTCCAAGCACAAGTGTTTTTGACTGCTTGGCCAGTGTGTGCAAGGACTAGCAACTGCAGCTTCTCGACCCAGATGACTGTCATCTCTTTCAAAGACGCCAACCAAGACTAGCTAACCCCTCCTCTTCGTGCCATACATAAGAAGCTCGGATCCATGTCAGTGCATAGCTGCTGCTGTTCCATCAGTAAGTCAACCATGTGTGTCTTTGTGTCTGTCTTTTCTTCATTCCCTCATCACCCTAGTGAGTTTTCCAGGATCAAACTGTGGCACATATACATATAATTAATAAATAAATCTTTATATTAAAAACCGGGCTTGACCAGGTAAGTCGACAGCCTACCTCTGCCAAGACAGGGTAGGTAAGTCCTTCACAATTCCTGCTCTACAATCAATGTCTGTCAGAGAAAGGGGGCCACATGGCTGAAGATTGATGCTGTAATGTATGGAGAGAAAATGGGAACTGTCCAGGCAGCCACTGGTGTGTCATTTCTTAGTTTTGGAAGCTGCAGGCCCTGCACTTCCTATATAATCAGACATATTTATCACTCTCAGGTCTCTGAGGTAGTTGAAGAATAGATAGCTAGAGTCTCATAGTTAAATTTTGAGTTGTTTAGGAACCAAGAGGGTGTTCTGGATCTAAGAAGATATTTTTAAAATTATGAGGCAAGTTAGTATGAAAGCTGAGTTAGATATAGAACTTTAAACTCATGGAGATGGTTAGATAGTAGTATGTTAAAGTCAGGTGCCAAATACATATGGACAGGACTTTGGGAATGTATGCTAAGCCATATAACTCTTATAATTGTGGCCTATTTATTTCTGTTGTTTTGTATTGTATTTATAGTTATAAGAAAAAGAACCATTTTTTGGACTGAAAGGGAGAGCTGTTGGGGGGAAAAAAGAAATACCTTAAACTAAAAAAAAAAAAAAGAAGGGAAGAGGATGGGGGGGTTGAGGGGGAGGAGGGTGAAAGGGTGGGACTGGAGGGGGGAGTAGGGAGGGGATTGTGATTGAGATGTCACTTGAAGAAATAAAAAATAAATTATTAAAAAAAAAAAAAACGGGCTTAACAACAACTACACCAGAAGGCCCCAGTTAATGAAAGCTCTGCAGAGGACCAAGGATCTTACATCTCCAATCATTATCTTTCCCACGGGATCTCTGGGTACAGCCAACAGTGGGGGCACATCCTTAAGCTTTCTGGTTGACACTGGAGCTCTAAAGTCAGTTTTAATGACAATGATGAAAGCATCTTAAGAACTGTACCTATTACAGGAGATCAGGAAACCCCCAAGGGCTGGCTTTACAATAGCCACTGGGCAATGCCCACCCGACTCAGCTTATGTTTGTACTGAGTATTATGTCACTAGGGAGAGATTTGCTATGCACTCTTCTTCCCTGAGGAAAACATATGCAGGTAAAAGTGCCACCTAAGCAGACCCTTCATCTGTAGCTGTGAACCCAGAAACCACCAAATTGTCGACTCGAATGTATGGGCCAGGACTCCAGGAAAAGCTAAAACACTGTGCCTGCGAAAGTCATTTAAAACAAAGTGCACCAACTTTCCCTTAAGCAAAGCAATGCTTTTGGAGGTTGGAGGCACTTGAGCAAATCCAAACCATTCTCCACACATTTCTAAAAAGCAATTTGATTCATCCATGCCTGTCTCCTTAAAAATGTTCCTGTTCTGCCAGTTTTTTAAAGGCCTGAATCTAAGGAATGTCATTGTGTTCAACACCTACAAGCTATTAGTAAAAGTGCCCAGGACAATCTCCCCAACAATGCCAAATCCTTGCACTCTTTTGAATTAGCAGCACAATGAAAATGGTTCACTGTCCTTAATACAAGATGCTTTTGCACACCTCCTGATGGTCAGTTATGGTTCCTTTTTGCCTTCAAATGGGCAGACCCTAAATCAGAAACCATTCTTCAACACTGCAGGTCATGTTCCTTTATGGATTCAAAAACTCCCCTGTGGTCTTTGGAGAGATATTGACTGTACACTTGAAAATGTTTCGCTTAAATCAGGGAACCCTGCCGTAGCATGTAGATAACAATGATTTCCAGTCGGACTTACAAGCTTTGCCCAGGAAACATCAATCAACCCATTAGTGACTTTGTTGAATGAAGGGATAAGATGTTCTATTAGTTACCTTTTTCCTTGCCGTAACAGAATAGCTGACAAAATGAACTTAAGGAATAAAGGATTTGTTTGGGCTCATGGTACGGTCCCTTGAGGTGCAGAGAGCAGGGCAAAAAGAGCTCAGGGCAGCTGGTCACACTGCACCCACAGCTGGGAAGTGGAGAGATGGATGCTGGGCTCACTCACGTCTCCCTTTCTGTACAGGTGAGCCCATGAGTGGTGCCACCTCATCAAGGACAGACCTTCCCTCCTCAGTCAAACCAGTCTAGAAACTCCCTCATAAGCATACCCAGGGGCTTGTCGCTAGGGTCATTTGAGAGCCTGTGAAGTTGACAATCAGCATTAACTATCATGGTTCCCTTTCTGAACTGAAGTCTACAAAGAACAAGTCATTTACCTAGGCTTCCAATTACCAGTGCCCAGTCGCTGACTGGAAAAGGGCTATTGCCAGTGCTCAGATTCTAGGGCCTATAAATAACAGTGAGGGTCCCTGAGGATGGCACATGACTGCAGCATACAAGGATGCCTAGGGGCTTATAATAAAGCCTTGATATGAGGCTTTAGTTGAGGCCGATCTTGAGCAGCTAATTTTGTGTACAGAATGTCAAGCTGCTTTGAGAATGCTTAAGGACTTTCTGACATCCTATTTGGGGACTGTCTAATTTAACAAAACCAATTAACCTGGTTATAAGGAATCAGGCTAAGGGTTCTTATTTAATTGCTGTGTTAAGTTCCACATACTTTAAGTAAAATAATTCATAATAGAGTTACCAAAATAAAGTGTAAGTCCAAACATGTCTGCCTTCCCAGCCATGCTATGCACCACACATTTCTTATGAATCACAAAACTCTGTCTGTTTCCTGCTAGAAATGAAAAGAGGGCTTGGAAATTAAAGATAACTTCCCAAGGCTCAAAGTAACAAAGTCAGGCATGTGATGTGAGCCCTAACATCATATAGTGAACATCTTCCTGCCATTCCACACAGTATCAATGGGGAGTGTGGGCTATGAGCCAGGCCAACTACACTCAAATCCCACTTTTAATCTCAGTGCCTCAGCCTAGTCCCCTGTAACGTAGTCCCCAGTAAAAGGAAAACAATGATTGCATGTGTGTTTGTATGTGGGTGTGCACACCTATGTATTCAGCAATCCCTGTAGAGAGCACTGAATCACTCTGATGCCTGGCTCGTTATGTGAGTACTGGGATTTGAACTCTGGTCCTCATGACTGAGTAGTAAGCACTCTCTTAACTGCTGAGCTATCTCTCCATTCCCCATATGAGTTTTATAAGAATTAGATGAGTTTGTGAACCCAAGAGTATTCAGCAAGCATTCGCTGCAATCTGCTACTTTAGCCATGAGGCACAGGTTATTATGGCCCTTACCATCTCATGCAATCCACTTTCTTATATAGCTTTGCTTCATTTAGTACTTTAAAAGAATTATATTTTTAGAATTCTTACTCATTTTTATGAAACTTGAGTCTTGAATTCCAGGATCCCTCTGAATTCTATTCTTTACTGTTTGTTTACATAAATTAGCATACAGATAAGAGATTTTAAACTAAAGAAATACAAAAATACATAAATTATTTACAACACTAGTTCTATACTTGGTTTTCTATAAACTTTCAGAGACAAAAAAAAAACCTCATATAGTTGAAGTATTCTTATACACTATCCAAAGTCTTTTACTTTAGTAAAAGGGAATATTAAGATATTGTAATGTCTGGAGATGTTGCCTAGCATGTATGAAGCCCTGGGTTCAATCCCCAGGATGACATAGACAACAGGGGGATACATGACTCTTACCCCAGTACTTGGGAGACAGAAGAGGAGAAACAAATTCAAGAGTTCAAGGTCAGCCTCAGTTACTTGGCAAGTTCAAACTATTCTGGGATACAAGATACCACATCTGACAAGTAAATAGATAGATGATAGATAGATAAATAGATAGGTAGATAGATAGATAGATAGATAGATTTTTATAGATTTAATTTAAGAAATAAAATAGAAACTAATCAGTATAATTCTTGGTTTCTGACCAAAAAGAGAGAGAGAATAAAATGAAATCTAATTTTCTACTTCAAAACAGTGATCATCTGTTCTAATTATAAATATTTGGTAATAGGAATCAGGGCCAAGGTTGGCATTTTCTGTGAAATTATTTCCATAGTAAAATTTGAAGAATGCATTCCCTTAGTGGGAAGGTAAAATTTTGGCAGAGATATAGGAAAGACTTGGCCAACACCAAGAACTGTGAATTGTTCTGCAATCCAATGTCCTACTTCCCTTATGCACGCTATATGCAGGTTTCTGTCATTATCATCCCAACTGTCTCATTTGAACAAGATGCATTGAATTGAGCATACAGCAAACAAACAGCCCTAGTATACTAAAATGAATATGGTGCCTCTTCGCCCTCTGGTGGACCAGGCAGAAACATCACCTCAGTGGTAGTTCATTTAGATACACTCCACATTAACAACGTATTAAATACTTCAGAGAGTATCAGATGAGTTAAAACTGCCACTTGTCAACATAATGAATGATGGCTATTCTTGGTTATCAACTTGACTACATCCAGATTTAACTAAAATTCTAGCTGGGCACACTTGTAAGGGATTTTTTTCCTAATTAAATCATTTGAAGTAGTAAGAAACACTTCTAATCTGGGACCAGGGAGATACATCTTAGAGGTAGGAAGATGCATCTTTTATCCAAATCTGTTGAGGTGGGAAGATCCACCTTTAATCTGGGGCCACGCCTTCTGCTGGCAGCCTATCTAAAGGTCATGGATGCTTCCTCTTTGCCTGCTTGCCCTCCTTCTCACTAGCAAGTCCATTCTTTGACCAGCATTAGACCTTACTTTTTTGTGACTCTGGTATATACTGCAGACCGGCTGACACATCCAAACTCATGTACTGAACAACGACTGGGTTCTTGGACCTTCCATGGGTACACAGACATTGTTGGACTAACTGGACCACAGCATGAAATTCATTCTAATATGCAATTCTTAGGAGTGCTTCTTCTATTACAAAGGAGCTGAATTTGGTTCCCAGCATCCTTTTCAGACAGTTCACAGCTACCTGTAACTCTAGCTCCAGGGAATCTAAAGTTCCCTTCAGGCCTCTGCACTTATATACACAGACCCACATGCAAACGTACACAAAGACATAATTTAAAATGAAATTTTACAAAGCAAAGGTCTGTTGTATTTTAGTTTTATTTGTAGAATATGCTCTGAAAACTCACTATTTTCAAAACTCATTATTATATAAAATAGAGTCCATGGGGCAGGTTGGCAGAGCCATTAGGAATGCTGGCATTTTTATGTCATTAATTTACAATAAATTACATCAATAAATTCAGGTACAATAATAAAAGAATGTATTTAATTCAAAATTTCTAGGGGTTTAAATGTGACTAATAAACAGGATAATAGCACCACCTAGTGGCTGTATAAAATTGACCTTTCATTTCATCACGTTTAAGAAAGATCAGTTCTACACAGGTATAATCCTTAAAAACAGTGGCTCCAAGGATTTGGGGATAAGTCAATATCTCACCTCATGAAGCATCTATAATTTATATTGTGATGAGTAAAGAAAAGTAGCAGAATTTTAACAAGTGACTGCTAAACTTCCAAATGATTTTAATATACCTATATGAAAGAATTAAGTTTACAAATGTCAGATGACAAACATTCCAAAAAATAAGGTCTTCCATTTCATATGCTATGTATTACATCTACCTAAATAATATTTTTTCATGCATGAATGTAGCCAAAAAGGAAAAAAAAGTAAAAGAAAAAGCCTCATGTGACATTAGGAAATAGTAGAGAATTTTTTAAATGTAGCTTTTGAGATGTTAAACATTTAATTGCACATGTGTACTGCCCATCTCACTGATAATGTAAGCAAAATTATACAAGCAAGTTCATTCTTTTTTTAAGATTTATTTATTTTATGCATGAGTACTCTGTCTGCATGTACACCTGCAGCCAGAAGAGGGCATCAGATCACATTGTGGGTGGTCGTGAGCCACCATGTGGGTGCTGGGGATTGAACTCAGGACCTTTGGAAGAACCATCTCTCCAACCCACAATCAAGTTCATTCTTAAAGTGATACAGCTAATTCCTTCTCAGACCACCTGAGCAATTCTAGTTACCATGGAGAGACCATAAAGGTGCTGCTGATGTTGTTGATGTCTTAGTAAGCATGGTAATTGTTTCTTGTTTACTCAGGAACTCCAGGTTCCAAATTCTTCTGACACACTGTCACCCCCAGCTTTACCATCTCATCTCTTCTGCACTGCCTTAAATTCCGTAAGAAATCAACATGGCTCTTCCCTTGCAGGAACCCTTCATTTCCCTCACCTTCTTCCTAACTCAGCTGCACACTTGAAACTATGCAGCTGAGCATGTTATGAAGAAAATACACAATTGGGCTAGACGAGTTTAAATTTGTTTCAATAATTCAAATAAACTCCCACTGAATCCAAGAATACTGCTGCAATTCTGAGTCTATTGACATTATCTTCTAATTATATTCTGTCGTTTCCCTTCAAATTTCCAAGTCTCCCTTATCTTAACTAGATGGGATTCCTATTTCACTGAAAAAATTTCAAACTGATAGAATACATTCAAAATTTTGCCCCGTCACTCCTAATGGCCAACCACCATTTGTTCCTGACTGTGTTTCTGTAGAGTTCTTAGCTGTTAGCTTAGGCCAGTAGTTCTCAACCTTCTTAACGCTGCGCCCTTTAAAACAGTTCCTCATGTTGTGGTGATCCCCCAACCATAAAATTAATTTCATTGCTACTTCATAACTGTAACTTTCCTACTGTTAGGATCATGAATAACATATTTGACATGTGACCCCTGTGGGGGTCATGACCCAGAGGTTGAGAACCACTGCTGAAGGCTAAGTCCAGCCTTTGTGCACTAGATCCCCCCTCATCTAAGCTTTTCAGCATCATGTTTCCCATCTCCACCATATTCTCCACTCAGAAAACCTTCATTTCTTTCCTACTCAGTGCTCACGATCTCACCTGCTCTTCCAGGTATAGCCCCACTTCTCCTCTACTCTCTAGCACACCTTCTCAGAACTTCCCACATTTTTCTCCCTCCATTTTCCCTGCAACTGTTATCCAAAAGACCCCCAGATAGCCTGTGTATTACTAACTCCAATGGTCACGTCTCAGCCGCCATTTTGAATGTATCATTGACAAGTATCTCTTCTTTGGAAACTTTGATTTCCAGGATACACCATTTCACTGGCTTTTCCCCTGACCAGAGTTTAGTCTCAATCTCCTAAGTCCCAGTAATTTTTTGGTTGATTAGGGCGAGGAATGTTAAGCCCCTACCTCCACTTTCTATTTATATTTATATTGGTTCTGTCATCTGAGACCCCGCCCCAGAATTTCAGACACATTTGAACTCCTTTCTTGTTAGGGAAATGGCGCAATGTTTTCCATGACAGTTGCACTAAATTAAATTCCCACAGGGTGCCTAAGAGTTCCTTTCCTCTGCAACTCTCCACACTGGCTATCACTTTCTCTTTTTATAATAGTCATTCTAACTGGCTTTAAATTTAATTTCCCCAATAATTGATAACACTGAGCATTTTCCCATGTACTTATTAACCTCTGTATTAACAGTTGTTAAGAAATGTCTATTCAGGCAAGGGTTTGTCTGCAGAAGAAATATTTGCTGGAGTCTAGTAAATATTTAACAAACTTTCCAAACAGGAAAATATATAATTTATTATTACTATTATTATTATTATTATTGTTATTATTACAGACTGGGAGGAACCCTCATCTCCTGTCTTCTTCTGCACACTACATTAAAGTAAAAAAAAATTCTTTGCAGTAGGAACATATTGTGAGATCCCAGTGACTGAATGCTTAGTCTTAGTTCAGTCTTTATTTCAGTAGTGCTCATTCATATCAAAAAAGCTTCAAGTTATTTTCTGACTATGTTTCTCCCATGGAAGTCAGCCTTCATTTAAGAGATAGATAACTGAAGATTAATTATGGTTTTCTAGTACTGCTAGTTTCCCCCACTGAAACCAAAGAAACAAATAGGCATACAATATAGAAGCAGCACAGCCGAAGAATGAAGAGCTTACAGAAAAATGTTCAGTCCATTCAAATATAGAATGGAAGTAAGTTCTCTCAGTGCAAGGGCTCCCTGCTTTCATTTTACACTTCATAAATGAAATTTAAAAAAAACCTTTCATTACAGGTAATCTCTCAAGTGTATTCTAAGATTCAAAGCTTTGACATGACAGTGATAAAATTCACTGGATTTAAACTCAATTCTCCACTGATTGGAAATGTCATGTCTGTCTCAAATTCATAGTAAACTAGAGATGAACCATCACTGAAGAAGCACTTGTCTTAAATTCAATATGATAAAGTATAACTGCTTTTGTGTTAAACTTTGTTTCTAAAGTTTTAGACTTACAAAAAAATTGCAAAAAAATTGTATCAATTTTATTGAATTGTTAATCTGAAAGAATTAGACCTGCTCCTAGAGGCATTGCAGATGTAACTGCTGTGTCACGTGTGTATGAGTAGATGGACAGCACAGTGGCCCTCGATGTGGGGGTTGTAACTGAGCTGGCCCTAAGGGTGTGAGTGTGGGAGAGCCAGACCTGCCTTTTATCTGCTTTGCAGTTGTAAAAAAATATATATGGCTAATTAAACTATTTAACCAGTATTTATATTATTGTTAATTGGTTTGGCAGCAGTTAATCCTTAAGCCACCATTATAAATGAGCACACACAGACACCATGTGGATCTTAACAGGCCTAGGCCTGAGTTGTGCAATCCTAGCCCAACTAAGCTAGCTCATAATTCTATTACCCAAATATGACCCCATATATACATACGTCCCCTTGGACTGCCATTCTCCACGATATGCTGATGTTCCTGGCCATGTGGAATGAGGTTCTTTTTTCTAATCCATGGTGTGTGCCTCCTTCTTCCTGCTCCTGCCTGGAATGCCTTCTTCTTCCTGCTGCTGCTGGAATGAATTAATCCTCTGTCTAAATTGCACGCTTCCCGTTCTAATCCCAGTAAGTCCCTCCTTTCTCTGTCTTTGCCCAATCTCAGGCCTCAGCATTTTATTTAACCAGTCCGAGTCAATGTAAGTAACAGACAGCAAACAGGACCAATTAACATTTAGAATGCTTAACACTACCCCAACATGCAGTAGTATTGGCAAGGGAAAGATTCCCTGCACTCTCTTTTGCCCTTGTCACAGGAAGAAGGTGGGAGAGTTGGTCCTGATGGGGACATGAGAGCAGGAGAGCTGATCCAGCCCCTGCACCTTACCTGGCTAGCACAGTAGAACTGGCCCTGAATGTGGGGATTGCAGGCCAAGAACCAGGGCTTTGAGTTGGCACACCCCAACATATACCCCATGGATGAAATGCTGGAGTGCATGAAGAGGTCAGTTCCACAGACCCAAAACTACAGGATCTCTATGACACTGGACAACAACAGAATATCTGAGAGGAGTCCCAGTGAGGTTCCAGTATTGACAAAGTAGCAGAAGCCAGAGGCCTCATACCACACCAAGGAGTCATTATAAAGAACATTTGCAAGCAAAATAGTATGGAAAAAGGAAATACTGTGGTACACACTGAGACACCCTACAGCTTCCACAATTGTTTTCTCTGTTGGGAGAGGTTACAAGAGTGAAGGGCAAGTCTGGGAGGAGGTGGGAGATGAGAGGGAACAGGGTGCATGGTGTGAAATTCACAAAAAAAAATAAACAAAAAGATTTTTGAAAAAAGAATTAGATAAGCACAATTTTTATCGATTTTTTTTCCTCTGGTCAGAATATAGTGTAGACTCTGAGGAACAAGAGCAGAGAGACATGAACATTTTATGTTCACCCCTACTATATCAGAGTGCACTAACAACAGGATGTATCACTTACACTTTGATTTTTATTTTCATAATGTGGTATTTATTATTACTTATACATTTTTATTACCTGGAAAGGGCAGTGTCTATTACTTTCCTGCATCATTAATTTACACTTTCTCCTCTATGCTAATTCTTGTCAGCTTGACACAAGACAGGGTTTCTGAGCAGAGGATCCTCCTTTGAGATAATGCCTTCATTGAGTTGGTCTGTGGGCTTGTCTGTGGGGCATTTTCTTGATTAACAATTTATATGAGAGGGTCCAGAGCAGTGTCACTCCTGGGCAGGCTGGTCCTGGGTTTTATAAGAAAGCATGCTGAGTAAGTCAAGAAGAGCAAGCCAGTAAGCAGCACTCCTCCATAGTCTTTGCTTCAGATCCTGGCTCCAGGCTTCTGCCTGGAGTTCCAGTCTCAGCTTTTCTCCACGATAAACTATGATGTGGAAGTGTAAATCAAATGAACCCTTTCCTCTCCAAGTTGCATTTGGTGATGTTTTATCACAGCAGCAGAAACCAAACTAGGATACCCTCCTGACTTTACCCTGAACCTTGAAATCAAGTCATGAAACACAACCCATGATGAAATGGTGCTGCAATTAGAGAGAGTGATTAAAGTCCACCTTCTGAAGAAAATGACTTTTGTTGTTGGGTTTTTTCCACTGTGGTGCTAGAGATTGTACATAGGGCTTTGTGCATATGAAACACTACACCACTAAGCTACATTTTTCCACACTTCCTCCCCAATGTTTGTTCATATATTTTTTAAAAGGATATATATATATATATATATAAAATTATGTATTATATAAAGGATACACACAAACACACACACACACACTAGGTAACCAAGGAAGACTAACCTTCTGAAAGTCACTAGTGCTGGGATGACAGATACGAGTCACCACCCCCTGTATGCCTTGATGGGTACTGGTCCTAGGGCTTTGTGCTGCTAGGCAAGCATTCACAAACCCTAAAAACAAATCTTTTTCAGTATCAGAAAGAGGTACTGTGCAATTTAAGCATTTGACCATGACCCCAAGTACTCACTGAAGTCTTTCAGTCAGGAACTTCAATTAAGGGCTTTACAGGAGTTTATAATAAGGATGCCAGAAGAAAATGCAAATACAGGTATGTCAAAAGATCAAATTCAGGCGGGGCTTAGGCAGGTGGATCTCTGTGAGTTCAAGGCCAGCCCAAAACCCCGTCTGGAAAAACTTAAAAAAAAAAAAAAGATCAAATTCACTTGTAGGGATGAACATTTTCATAACAATACTTGACCAAAACACTGAAAGCAAAAAAGAACTTCCACAATTTATCAGAGATGTGGGTGAGGGGAGGGCAACAAATGAAGAAAAGACTACAAACAAAACAAGGAAGTAGCAAAGGGCAGGTTCTAAAAGTTCAGCTCCAGACAAAACAAAAAATTGTAATCAAAAGGCAGGAACACATAAGTATATAAACTCATATTATTCCATTCCAGCCACCTAACCTAAAGGTTAACATGTTTCATTTAAAATTTTCAGTGACACATTTTAGCATAAGGTATGGTTCTATAACAAATTGTGCTCCCAAAACTTATGTTGAAGTCTTAACCCCTACTCTCTGAACGTAGTAGTATTTGGAATGAAGTTATTAAATTGGACCTTTATCAAACCTGACAAGTACAGACAGACACAAAAGGAAAACACGGGAAGATACAAACTTCTACATCTACAGGCTGGAGAAAGAACTCTTCATCTCGGACTTCCCAGCTCCGGAGGACTAATAAATACACTGTTCTTTAGGACACCCTCAGATGATCACCTAGCATCTAAATTAAGTGTGTTTGCGAAAAGCGCCGTGGTTACTTAAGACTTATTAACTAGTTCTTTCAGTTCATTAGTGATACGTGAAGTAAAATGAGAGAATCGGTGAGTGTAGTGAGCTTTACAAACACCTTAGGTTATTCAAATGCAAACGTGCCTCCAAGTTTTGTTCATTTCGACTCCAGCAGTGTTGCTATAACTAAACCCGCCCTTCCAAGCATGTCGTGATCTCATGGTCAAATGCAGCCTGTCTCCCTCACAGCTTCGTAACACTCTCCGTGACACAATTACTGCCTCAATAGCCCATCACCAAAGGCTTCCCCGGGTCCCTCTATTCTGTCTCATACCGGAATAAAAGGGGGTGACAAGGTTGGTGTTGATTAATGGGCATTTGTCTAAGGGTAATCTCTTCCTAGCCGTGGCCAAAGCGATTTGACTGGCTGCGCCCGGGAGGTGAGCCACGCATTCCTCCTTCCGGAAAAGACCGCCGAAGGTGTCTGCGCGTCAGCAATGCTGGCGCTGCGCCCGTCGTGCCGTTCTCTAGGCAGGAAAAACCTTTCGGTGCGCTGTGTCGCCCGAAAATACCGCAAGAGATCAGACCAAAAGGGCAAGCGGAGGGGCGCAAGCGACGATCCGGAGAGGGCAGAGGCGCCGCGGACAGCTCCCGGGGGTGGACAGAGAGGCGGCGCCATCAGAAGTGATGTGACAGGAGGCCGCAGTCCAGAGCAGTTGGACTTGGTGTGCAAATACCCAGAAAAGAACGCAGCCGGGAAAAAAACAATCTCGGTACAACGGTCGCGCCAGCAACGAGATTTGAGAGAACGCGAGAATTTTGGTTTGGGATTCACTTTTCTCCGCCCACCTCCCCAACCCGCCCATTCCTGTGACGCAAGCAAAGCCTCTGGGACGCCTACACCAATCAAAGTGACCCGGAGCCGGAGAGATTTGGGAAAGGGCGCGTAGGCCCCGCCCCTCGCGCGCAGGCTCTCGGGAAAGCGTCACCTGGCCTATAAAAGCGCGCGCGCAGGTTGCGTAAGTCTTTTTTCGCTGTGATCTGTCTTGGTTTCTCTTTACTATGCCGAGTTGACTGCTGGGCCCTAATCTTGCGTGGCCAAGATGCGGGAGACATGAGGCCGTTGCGGTGCCCGCCGCTGGCCTTCAGCACCCCAGGAGTGTAATGAAGGTTAACACGCCGACCACTCCCATGTGAAACCGGTACCGTATTAGGCTGCGCCACGCGGAGCACCGCCACAGATCAGTCGTATGGTGAGTGACACCTCGTGGGTTAACCTGAGTTCTGGGTTGTGAAACTCCATGTATCTTTGGGACCTGCCGCTTGTGGCAGTCTCCCTTCCTAGCCATGGAAGAGCATGTTCTTGTTATTGGCAAAGCTGTCACCATTTCATTGGTACCAGATTCTGACTTGAGCAAGTAACATTCAAATTGTTGAGAGTCTGCGCGACGCCAAGAAATTGGGACGTACTTTTCTAAACTAGTTGAAATGTTCCTAGGTAACGGCTGAACTCATTGCGGTTTGGTGATCGAAGACTTAAGGAAAGTTACATTTTATGGAAGGTTTTCGCGGTTCCGGGTAGTGAGTACCTTTATTGGTAGATGCACTTTGCACGTGGACTTAACGTTATGTAACTATAAACAGCCTATTGTGCAGGAAGTCGCTAAACTGATAGGGTCTCGCGACTGGGAAAGTACACGGATATTCATTAATTTTGTGTTTCCCCCTCCCCTCTTGCAGGTACTGTTAAAATAGTGGCTGAGATCTTCCGGACACCTGACAGGGAATCTTCACATTTAAATCTTGGAAATAAGTATTGCGAATATTAATATGGCACTGTTTCCAATACAGTCCTAACCTTTAATTCATATAAAGGTTTGTGTATATTTAAATAAAGATCGATTGATGTGTAATAAGACGGTGTCCTGTTTACTTCTGGGGGTTGTGTGAATAGGAGTTGTGATACAAGAGACATTTGCATAGGAAATAACTGGGTTAACCAGAATTCTAAAGGACGGGATTTTCCTCCCCCCAGACAGGGTTTCTCTGTAATATCCCTGGCTGTCCGGGACTCACTTTGTAGACCAGGCTGGGAGAGGACAGTTTGTGATGCTAGAAAAGTGCACTAGATACTTCTAGTTCATTTTGTAGCTTTGAGCTTCTGCAAGATACAAGTTGCTAACAGCCCATCGCATTTGTTATTTGCTGGTCTTAAGGCTTGGGGTATGAGTGTTAATTTGGTTACGCATGTTCCACAAGCCCTTGTAAGCATGTGCTATTCAAGCTTTATATTGTCCAAAGTGAAGTATGCAGCACCATTGGGGGATGCTTTGTGACAACAGGTACCTAAGAATTATGCCCATATTAAAGTCAGTGACTTTGGTGTCTTGGGGTGGAAGTCATGACAGTACTCATTGAAGAGTATGATATGCCTTAATATTTGGGAACCATGGAAATGAGATATATCAGCAATAAGGATTCTTACATGACTTTGGATTCAGTCTCCCCTTCATTATCTGAAAAGGGCCACTAAATTCATGACTTCAATGAATTCAGTGGTTCTCAATAAATTGTGGCCACTTAGTGCTTAACCACTTCATGGTGTGTTAAAAAAAACTTCATATAAAGTGTCAGGTTAGTCTTAGGAAATTAGTGGGCGTATTGGAAAATGCCAGTAGGTGGCACTCTTCTATCATGGTTCTAAAAAACGTTTAAGTCTGATGTCTGCCTGTTATGTTGCAGTGACATGAAGATTTTGTGGCTAAAACGTGCCCTGAGCCCTTGATACTAAGGTACTTGTAAGTAATTTGTTATGTAAAACAAATATCTTGACTTTACTGCAGCTTACAAATTTGTCCCTTATTGGTCTGATTTTATTTAGCAAATGCTATGGAGGTAATATAGAAAAATGTTGTTTAGGTCAAATGTGGGAACCTGATTATAAAGTTCCTAGTCCAAATAAACTTAAAAATATTTGCTGAGAAACCCAGAAGAGAGCAAATCAGAGTTTCACGGAAGTATTTGTACCCCAAACTGCTGGATTCTCTCAAAAGTAGGAAGAATCTCAGGCTGGAGGAGTTATCCAATGTGGAGACTTGACTACTTCCCATTGGTTTCTTTACTGTCTTTGAGCTTTCCATAAGTTACAGTCTGGTGACACTTTTTATCCAAGGTACAAAGGCAGGTACTCTGGTATAAACACCAGGAGTATCTTTGATTCCACAGCCATATCCCCAGGAAGTCACCCCATACACAACCCAGGTCTCATCAGGCCTTTCACACATAAGTGGTCCTCCACTGTCTCCCTGGCAGCTATCCACACGGTTGTCTTCTTGGAGGTTTCCAGCACAGAGCATTCTCCTAGTAAACAGTCCCTTGTAACGCTCTTTACAAAACCTTTTGGGTAGCAAAGGCACAGCTGCTTGTTGTAGAGTTCTTGAGTAGGCACGACCTGCTCAGTCCAAAGAAAGATCTAAGTTAGTCAATGAGATTTCATCTAATCACATTTAACAGTTTAGTGAACATTTAGTAATCCTAAAATACTGCAGCATTGATGGGATTTCTAAATGGCAGGTGTTTTTAAAAACCTGAAGTGATAGCTGTTGAACATTGGCATGTGGTATTGTATAAGGATAGTTCAGAAATAAAAGTACTACAGTTTCCCATATAAACAGATTTAATGAATACTAAGTGGCATTTCCATAGTCTGCTTCCTGGTAGGTTTTATTTGTGGAAAATCTTTCAATGTGTAACTGTTGTGTCCTCCATATTCTTAGTCTACTAAATGGCAATAACTAGACCATCCTAGAAAATGTACTGTCCTGGTCATTCAATGAATCCAAAGGAAAGCAAAATCTCTCATGAAGGAATCATGGTTCTAACGCAGAGCAGCCTTTTCAGAGTGATTTGTTGCTGCCAGGAAGTAGCAGGCAAGTCTGGCTTTAACTTTTACCTAGTGAGATTTGTTGGTACACACAAAGCATGCTTTTAACACCTATAAAATGTGCTGTTTGACACTTTTCAAGAGTGATTATCAATGAATTTTTTGATGGAAAACCAACCTAAGATTTCTCATGCAATGGTCACTTTTTAATTGAGCATGTAATCCTCGTGAGCCATTGGTCTGTTTTAAGGCTTGTCCTTGAGTACATGCACTTGATATGTACTACTTTGTCTCCACACAGTGACAGTTCAAATGTCTATAAGAATCCATGTTGAATACTAGCACTGCTTAGAGGCTGCAAGTGGGAAAGAAATAGAGAGAAATTGAAATGTTTTTCTCTAACCTCAGCCTCTCTCCACCTAAAAAGCTTTGCCATTTTCTCACCAAATTTTAAGAATTCTCCATAAAAGTCAACTTGACGAGGATTCCCTAGCAAAAAGAACAAACACCAAAGTCCTTTACTGGGCCAACTACAAAATCATCTGGAAGAGCTTTCTAAACTTTTTAGGACTTCAGGTTGAATTCTGGGGCTGGGGCCTTTAAATCTCTTCCCTGTCCTCCCTAGTGTGAGTGACTAAAAGTTGTAGAATACTTTCTACCATACCGGCAATTGAATTCTATCAGCTTGTGCTAAAATTTGGAGTTAGAACCAACATTCCTTAGGGCGCATGTATACATTTCACACTTGGCAGACTACAAGCATCTAAGCTTGAGTCCATCTAAGGCAGTGGTTCTCAATCTTCCTAAATACTGTGAGCCTTTAATATTGTTCCTCATGTTGTGGTGACCCACAACCATAAAATTATTTTTGTTGATACTTCACAACTAATTTTGCTACTGCTAATGATTCGTAATGTAAATTATTTCTATTTTCTGATGGTCTTAGGTGACTCCTGTGAAGGAGTTGTGGCCCACAGGTTGAGAACCACTGCTTTAAGTAACGTCTTACCATTGCACATCCTAATGTGGATACCAGATAGGACGTTGTCCAATTTTCTGGGGTTTTTTGTTTTGTTTCATTATATATATATATATATTACCTGTATCTCCCCATCCTGTTATGTGACAATTAGAGGCAGTTTTCTGTGGCCTCTCTCTCCATAGAGGTAGACAGGCTGGCAAAACATGGGTATTTAGTCTGGCACATTGCTCCCCTGGTCCTTGTAATCTAACCAGGGCAATGTCATAGTCACTGCTGTCTGGCCGATAGTTCCTGTGAATCACAATGTGTTGAACCCCTATTTCTTCTTCATACTCCTCTGGTACCAAAGTGTGATAATCCCCAACTCGAACAGCGTAGCTCCTCGAGTTGTTGCCATACCTGAAAGGAGAGCAAATGTGAGGCTCTTCTCAGGTGATGAAAGTTGATGATTGACAGCTAGGCATGTTAAAATATAACAAGTAAGTCTTGTTCCAAGTCATGTCCTTTTGCAAACTTAGCCATCTTCCTATTTCTCTCCCCTTAGTGCTCACCGCCCCCTCCTGGAAGCTCATTGAGCTCAGTTCTTTGATTTCACTGTAAGTCCAGATTACTATTTTCTCAGAAGTAGCAAGTGTGGAGACTGGAGTGGAAGATAAGGGCAAAGCACTTACAAACAGGAATAGTGTAGTGCAGAATTACGATCCTTTGATTTGCCAAGTTCATTTTGCTTCATGGAGACATAAGCATGGCTAATCCACCTCTGTGTCCCTGAGCTAGTGCAACCCACCTTATCCCTAGAAAGAAGCCTCAGTTGTTACCCTTTGTGAGTCAAATGCAACCAAACTATGTCAGCATATGTTCCCTATATGTTCTTTACTTGGTATCACCTCCATGAAGCCTACCTTGACACCTTTGTATTTATTTTGCAACCCTACTATTCTCAGTACACTTGTACTTTCACTTTTCTTTCTTGCACTCTTCATCAGTCTTAAACATTATTTAGTTTACTACTTAACTCCCTTGTGAAATTAACAAATATTCCTGAGGTGGCTTAGGTCCCCAAGTGAGACTTCTGAACCCAGAATATACTAGCCCACCCACCTGTATATTTCTTCCTCATAGATTACAGTCGTTTGTTCCCTGACCCCAATGTCTACTTACAGCACAAACCAGGGCTTCTGGGACTTTTATTTGTACATGGCCCAGGTATGCAGTAATAAAAAAATCAGTAAGTCATAACATTTCTTTGGTATGTATATAAATTTTTCACTTACTAAAGATGAAAGCAAGCTTGCATACTAATGGGATGGATATGCCCTTTTATTTTTACATAAAGAATAAAATCTTAGCTGGTCTTAGAGCATCTTCAATACCCTTCAGAGTTGCTTTGCATTTTATTTTATTTTGTATTAAGACAGTATCTCATGCTATAGCCAACGTTAGCAGGGAATTCGCTATGTGTAGCCTCAGACTGGTACCAGTCCTCCTGCCTCTACCTCCATACACAGAGCTGACATTCCAGGCATGCTCCACCACACCATGTTCAAGTTCACCATCACTGCTTTTCAAACCTTCATCTTTTCTTTTTGCCTGCCAAACACTAAGCGTGGCTTTCTTCAGCCATCCACATATTTCACACTGGCATCTAACTGCTGGGGAGAGAAATTTTAACATTAATTTTCAGTGTTGAAAACCCTCCCTTAGAGGGTGGGAGGGCGGGACTGGGAAGGGTGGAAAGAGGACACTATGATGGAGATGTAACCTGAAGCAATAAATAAATTTAAAAAAAAAGGAAAACCCTCCCTTATTTATTTTCATTCATTCATGTGTTTGAATGCTTGGCTCATAGGAAGTGGCACTAGGTGTGGCCTTGTTGAATTAAGTATGACATTATTAGAGGAAGTGTGTCACTGTAGAGGCCGACTTTGATGTCTCATATGCTCAAGCTAGGCCTAGTGTGGCCGTCTCCTTCTGCTGCCTCAAAACAAGATGTAGAACTCTCAGCTACATCTCCAGCACCATGTCTGCCTGTAAGCTGTCATGCTTCCTGCCATGATGATAATGGACTAAAACTTGAAACCGTAAGCCAGTAACAGTATTGTCATGGTCATGGTGTCTCTTCACAGCAATAAAACCGTAACTAAGACAGCTAGGGATATTGGGCACTTTTTTTGAATTGTTCAGTTCCTTTGCTCATTTTGTATATATTTTCTGAAATTCCTTATAAGTTCTGGATATTACCCCACTGTCTGAAGTATAGCCGGCAAATATTCTCTCCCATACAGTGGGCTGTCTGTTAGCTCTGCCAATTGTTTCCTTTATTTGCACGTAGTCCCTGTGCTGTTGATGTTCAAGAAGTTCCTGTCAGAGAACCTTAAGGACTGTTAGTCAGGTGCCTCCCACTTTCTGTTTACTGGCCTGGGACTTTGCCAGCTAGCTGATTAGTAAGCTCCTGAGATCTGCCTACTATCTATCATTGGGATTACAAGCAAGCTTTATATAGGTCCTGGGGATTTAAACTCAGGTCCTCATGCTTATGAGGCAAGCATTTTATCTTTCAATAGACTGAACCATCTTCCCAACCCAAACTCCACTCATTCTTAAAACTATTATGCTTGAGATTTGAGGAATATGTAATAAAAATCATGACTTGTTTTCTAGCCAAGTATTTGTCTAATGCAGTCAGTGCTCCTACTTGATGCTATTGTATACTTCAGGGAGGAAGCCTTGCCCTGGTGTGTTTCTGGATGTCAAAAACGTATGGCTCAGGGCTTCTCCAGAAAATGTAAAGGAAAACTTTTTTATGTATTCTAGTCTTTCTAGCTTAGCTGGATTTGTGTTATATTGATAGATGTTATGTTAAAAAGATATTTCTAAAGCAAACATTTTCAGTTTTGGCAGACACATTTTTGAGTTATTTGTTGAAATTCCTTCAACTCCCCACAAATGAAAATTGGATGAAATTCCCACATAAGTTTGTGCAAGAGGGGATCTGAGACCAGGCAGGTCAGGAAATCTAATATTAATAATCCCAGTTCCTCTGACATTTTGTCATTAAGATAAACAACAACAAATTGCTAGAATTAAAAAGTAAACAATTAGGTTAGATTTTACGACAATATGTAGAGAACATCTGTGTTTATTCTCTACATAGCATCGTCTCCCTAAGAAAACAATGTCTTATATCAGCTGGTCCACATCAGCTACCACTAGAATCTGCTTTTTCCCTGCTGCCTGAATTAAACAAAGTCCTTTAATAAACCTTTCTATGTAAATGCTTACAGTTACTATGGAAGAAGTCATCTTGCTGGGACCTTGCACTGTCCCTGACATATATGCAGTGTGTATGTAGGAGATAACTTTAGCATGATTAGTGCTAGAGGTCCCACAAATACCATGTTCTTTAGCAGCCCATTATATAGTAGGTAATGAGAGAATGCATGTTAAGCATTTAATACACTGATTTTTAAACTTACCTCTCCTTACCTCTGGGTCTCTCTAATTATAAGTATTTACAGAGTTCCCCTTTTGCAGAGCAGCAGTCTCTGCCAATTTGTAGATGCTGTGGTATTTCCAGGCAAAAAGTCAAAGAGATACAATCAGGTAAAATGGTATTCTGGAGCATATTAAGTTTGGAGTAGACTTGCAGAAATAAGAGAGTCCTTGTTTTATGCACTTTATTCCAGGATTTTGTGGTTAACAATATGGGCAGTTAACAGGACTTAACAGATTCTGAAACTTGTCTCTCTCAATTGTATTTCTGTGCCACTGTAGACACAAGATCATTTCATAGTACTTTCTACTAATGATTTAGAATAAGAGATAGCAAAAGCAAGGAATTTATACCATGAATGACTCAAAAAAATTTTTTTAAACCTCAATTTACTTAAGCATCCTCTTCAAATTGCTAGTAGCATACTCACATCCCAAAATGTCATTGTTTTAAGATTAGAAAAAAACAACTGTGGAAGAGTGGGATTGGTAGTGCATGCCTTTAATCCAGCACTGGGGATGCAGCAGCAAGCTACAGCTATGAGTGTGAAACCAGCTGGTCCACATAGTAAGTTCCCGACAGGACAACAGAACCAGCAACAACTGAGGGAGGAGTGAAAGAGGAGAGAGAAAACGTTTAAATAGTGGCTCCAAAGATGTCAGCTGCCCTTATCATACTGACATATACATGCTTCTTGGACATGTCACAGTGTATGAGAGGCCCATGAGGGGTGAGAGTTGGGTTTCTAGAATTCTGCCAGTTCGCCGGTAAAGTACCCGTAAAACCCATGAAGATGCTGTATCTGAATGGGTGAGACTGAGCAGCTAAAATAATGACATTTTGGTTTCATCCTGCCTATATGCCATCTCTTCTAGACTGTTCTGATCCAAAATAGTGATGACTTTGTAAAGATTAAGCAAGCCTCAAACGCTCTCATCAGTATAATAAGCCACACACCCGGCACCGCACAGCCTCACTCTTCACACATGGCTGCTCTAAAGCTCTGGTCCATATCATCATCACTGCAAGGACAGGGACAAATGGGGCCAGTGTGCATAGCTACACATACAGTGGCTCAGTGCTGGATGAAAGGAAAGTAGACGGGGAACATAATCAAATAGAAAAGCCAGGTCTTATCCAAGGAGGTCTTAAATCAGGCTAACAGATTTTCCTGCATCTCCATATGAGATACGAAAGAACAGCAAATCCTCAGGGCCTCACCACTTTGCTTCTTTCAAATTTCAGTATTTTATGATTAAAGGAGAATTGTTTGAGCCAAAGCCTCCGAATCTCTGAAAATCAAAAGTCGAAGCTCATTTGAAGAACTAGTAACTGGCTCCATGCCTTTTAAGAAGCTTACTCAAATAAAATGAGAGTAGCTCTCTCAGTCACTTCAAACAAGAGACTGTCAGATCCAGTGAAGCTTAAAGACCAAGTCAGGTGGACATATAACACGTTGGCAATCAGTCTCCCTCCTACTCACATTAAATCTTTCATTTCTTCTAAAGCATAGAAAATGCTGAATATCATAATCCGTTCCTCTGATCTTTAATCATCTGTCTTTATGTTATACTCTGCAGATAAAAGGAATCCCAAATGACATTTGGAAGCAGTTTTCTGTTGATCTACATTTAGAATGACTACTATTCTCTAAAAACCCTGGCCTTCGTAACTGTGTCCTCCTTCTGGGACCTGAGCGCCCACTTTAATCATATAAGGATCACTTTGGAGTATCTGTCATGGTATTTAAACATGAATGAGAGTTCCATGGATCTTAAGCAATATCTAGAAGGGGCTGGCCAGGGTAGAAAAAAAGTGATTTGTAAATAAAAGATTCAATGGCCTAGTCCTGATGGACAGATCCCAGCCTTCTATGATAACAACTTCTGACTGCTGCTATTCCAGTGTTTCCTTTCTCCTGTTCCTTGCTACCTATTATCTCCTGTATTACAATAGCCATATACCTGGTCTCTCTCAAGAATAAAAATATAAAATTAGGGTTCTTGCGCACAATCCTTCAAGTTCCTACTATTGCAGGTCTTAATCATTTGGTAAAAACAATTTTGATTCACTCCAGGAAAATCCATACAAAAGACATGAGATAATTTTTTCATGTAATTTCAACTTATAAAATACCTTTACACATTTGCCTCCTCTTTCAGACCTCTCCCACATGTATCCAGTGACCCATATTGTGAAACCGCTCTTTGAACATACTTCAAGGCTGAGAAACCCTTGGTGGTTTTACATTACCAAACAAATGAAACATATTCACAAACCCAGTAGACCAAGGCTTTTCCTGCTTCTCTTCTACATCCACTGAACAAACCCTAGATCACATAATCACATAATACTTACGCTGCTCTCCACCATTCTCTAATTCCTTGTGCCTTCCTAACCACTATGCCACTGAAGTAAAATAAGGTAGAAATTATTAGATATTAATTTATCAGTGATCTACTTATGCACTGCAGGTACTACTTATTTGCCAAGCATGGCTTCACTTGCTACCTGAAAGAGAATGACCTGGAGAAAGAGCTGAACTAATGGGCCATTGCCCTTAACAGCCTGCTGACCCCATGTATGCTTTTGTACAATTTTGCTTTCCTGCCCCACCTTGTGGTTTTTGAGTAGAAAATGGGAATACAAACTAGGCTAGCATCCCAGCCTTTCAGGAGCTATCCTGGCTCTGGTTTGCTGGTGATATCGTCTCTCTTCTGTTCTCCTCGGTGTCAAATGCTTTTCCATAACAATTCAACGTTGCAATTCCACAACACTACCTACTGTCACCTTCTACTACATGAATGTACCATCTCTGCTGAAAACAACTTAAGAAATTTATTCTTAGGGAGAATTAGTCTTCCCTAGGGATAAGCTCCCTAAGTTTGTGTGTGTATATATAATAATAATAATTTTGTGGTCCTTTTTACTTGTTCTGTATTTAGATCATTTTCTGCAAATAAATATGGCACTTTCTTTTGCCCTTATCTGCATTGCTTATTGGAGTCAGTCTGTCAACATCTTTTGCAATCAGGAGTCTGTCTTCACATACATTTTTTATAGTATAAGTAGCTTATCATCAGAGTCCATTTTCAGTTTAACAACCAATTTGTTAAACAAAACAAGGTTAAGCAACTATCAACTCCATTATGTATTCTATTTTATCATTATTTTCAAATGTTCACACCATACTCTGTTTTGTTCACCAAACAAGTGGAACTGAAACATGAGAATACATAAGAATTGCTTGAGATTCAGGTGTAAACATACACCCCTGCATATCAGCTTCAGGATGGAGCAGATGTAAGGATGAGGCCCAGGACCCTAACACTTGGCAAGCCAAATGCATCTAATATTGTGGTGAAATGAATACCCTTTAAAGATGGTACCCTAAACTGGTCATGGAAATAGTGTCTCTTTTGCTCTGAGCCCTTACAGCAACACCATACACTGTATGAAAAGCAAGCATCCAACCTGTCTCATTCTCACTGTACCACTAGTGCATATGCCTGGGAACCAATAGTTATTTTGTGTTTGATTATTTTTGATTGTTTTGGTTTTTCTGGGTTTTTTGAGACAGGGTTTATATGTGTAGCCTTGGTTGTCCTGGAACTCAATCTGTAGACCAGACTGGCCTCGAACTCACAAAGATCTGCCCATCTCTGCTCCCTGACTGCTGGGATTAAAGGTGTGTAACATCATATCTGGATTACGGGAAGAATTTTAATGAGATGTACAAGGCTTCTTATTAACTGACAAGAGCCATAAAGAATAAGAGTGTAACCCATACCAAGAGAAGATATCTGTAACACATAACAACAAAAGCTTTGCATTAAAATATATGCAAACATTTGAAATCTGCTATAAAAATACAATGATATATAAAATAGGCAAAGCATATGAGCATAATTTATGATTGAAGGCATTAATATAATCAAATGCCCAACAAACACTAGTCAGATGTCTACTGCAGCACGGCTCTGTGTATTAGAGGAATGGGGATAACTGACTACCCATTAGCAGAGGGAATGAATAGACTGTGGAGTTGTACGATAGAAGTGACAGCTCATGTGGCAGTTAAAGTGAATCTAACGAACAGACGATGAACACAAGGTGAAGCAAAAGCGCACTACCCGGTATCT
>CAJQZJ010004763.1:15370259-15417111 GCA_907164525.1 Lophiomys imhausi
TTGGAAGAATAGACGATGAACACAAGGTGAAGCAAAAGCGCACTACCTGGTATCTCACTTGGAAGAATTTTTCAACCACATGGCGCACATTCTTTTTAAACACCTGATTAGGACAATCTTTGCAATATACAAAATTAAAATAGTATACTACAATTCCTTGTGTTCATCACTTTGCTTCAGTAATTAACAACATTTTGTTCAGATGCTAGCATACATTTTTAAATGCCAAAATTAATGTAAAGAAATGGCTACCTACCACAGTTTGTGAATGAGCAGTGAACAGGAAGGGCAAGAGGGGTCTAGTGCCGGCACGGCAAGGACAGCCCTGTGACTGGACAGTGACCTCTAGTGCAGATTCCTCACTGAGCTGAGAAGAGCTCAGAATGGACTGATAACATTTCTAAGATAAGCGCTTCCTCTTGTCAGAATAGCACTACATGTCATAAAAGCTCAGAATGAAGTAGATGCAGCAGGCCTTTCAAGAACGCACAGAGAAACCACAGAGAATGTACAAGCATGAAAAGCACTAAGCTGCATTCCCTCCTCCTTAGCGTCAATAAACAAATAATGCTATCAGTTTTACTCCGACAAGGATATGAATTTTCATCTGATACTTTTTTTGTTTGGTATGTGTCATTTGTTCATGTGTTTGAGATAATCTCAGTGTACATCCCATGCTACCTTCAAACTCAATGATCCTCCTGCCTCAGTCTCCAAAGTACAGGGATATGTCCAAAGCTTAGATAAACATTTGAAGAAAGTACTACCATAGCTATTTCCTCTCCCCAAAACCTCCCTTTCCTTTCTCCTTAGTTCCAGACTTGTTTAAACCAGGGAATATCCGGCTGCTTCCTGAGGCCCCTTTGCTGTTCTTCCTTGCATCACCTGCCTCATGTTCAGAGTGCTGCGGGTCAAACAGAGAAGGCATATAGCCTGGTTTGGCCACCACTGAGCTTAGAGCAAGCTAGAGGAAATCGCACTGCTGGGAATGAGGGACACATACCTTTTGAAACAGTGTGCGGCTGTCAGGACCCAGCAGCTGCTCAGAAGGGTGGCTCCACAGAGCAGCCTGCCATCTCCATGGGACGACCTCAGCCGGAGAGAGGCCTGCCAAGGCCAAGCACCCCTAGAAGAAGTCAAGCCACACAGTCAAGAAAGGAGAAAAGAAAAGAAAGGCGTCAGGCAAAACAGTGACTTCAGGGCAGGTGGAGTGAAGAACTGAAAGTGGAGTGAAGCTGTTTGGTCCTTCCCGCAAGGAGAACAATGCCCACTCATCTCAACAGGTATTAGCGTAGATATTAGTGACATTGAAACTTTGCCTGCAGGCATCTGTGTACATTCCACTCATCTCCAACTCTCTTGGAAACAAGTTGCCTTCTTTATATTTCATGAGTCCAGTGTAATTTCTCTACTTATCCTATATCACATACATAGCTTCCACGTGTAGCCTAAAGAAGTACTTAAACCAAAGGCTGGTTTCCCACCAGTGAATTAATATTAAAGTTTTGTTTAAAAAAAATCACTCAAGGGGCTGGATGGCTCAGCGCTTAAGAGCACTGGCTGGTCTTCTAAAGGACCTGGGTTCAAATCCCAGCACCATATGGCAGTTCACAGCTGTCTGTAATGGTTGGGAGTGGTGGTGCACGCCTTTAATCTCAGCACTCAGGAGGGAGAGGCAGGTGGATTTCTGTGAGTTCAAGGCCAACCTGATCTACAAAGTGAGTCCAGGACAGTCAGGGCTACACAGAGGAACCCTGTCTTGAAAAACCAAAAAAAAAAAAAAAATCAGTCAAATAAGAAACATGCCATGGCACCTGTGTATTCATACACACACACACACACACACACACACACACACACACACACGCACGCATGCATGCATGCACACGCACACACATGCACACATGCACAGGCACTATATTCCTTGGTTTGACTGCAAACCCAACAGTCATTTTAGTGAATACACTGTCTTCTGTCTTCCTTTTTGGTTTCTCTCTCATCTTCCCCATCCCGTCTCACCCTACCCTCTCCTCCCCTCTTCCTCTCCTATGCTCTTGTGCAGTAATAGTGCATAAGATAGAGATTATAACTCAAAGTTTTTGCTATATACGAAAATTCATGTGGCCCTTTCGATATTCAAATGCTATACAATGGTGGTTCTCAACCCTGATAATGCTGTGAGCCTTTAATACAGTTCCTCATGTGTGGTGACCCCTAACAAAATTATTTCATTGCTCCTTCATAACTATAATCTTGCTACTGATATGAATTGTAATTTAAATATCTATGTTTTCTGATGGTCTTAGGCGACCTGTTCACCCCGAAGGGGTTGAGAACTCGCAGGCTGAGGACCACTGCTAGGCAATGATGTGTAGGCTTTTAACAGTTTTTAATCTCAGAAACATGGCACTTCACTATGTAAATATGCACTAGGTGATGCTATTCTCTACATCTGCCTTAAGTTTTGACTTGTAGGTTTGCAATGGAAAGAACTTAAAGGTCTGTGCATTCACAGTGCCTGTGTAGCAGGCTTTCAACATTTACCTACATCAGATGTCTATTTCTGGTTTGGACCAAGCTGCCATTGTAATTTTTCTTTCTTGGCTTTTCATTCATGAATTTTCAGTGTGTGTGTAGGTTAGAGAGCAATATGTGGGAGTCAGTTCTCTCCTTCCACCACGTGAGTTCTGGAGATCAAACTCAGGTCACAAGGCTTGGTGGCAAGAATGTTTACCAGTGAGCCATGTCACTGGCCCATGCAAAATTTTATGAGAAATGGTAACTTCAAATGACTATGAATAGACATTTTACATTGGTTAAAAAAAAAACCCAATTCTCCATTAAATGGCTCTACAGAGTTACTTGTTTTGTTTCTGCCACATTTTGTGTCAGAAACATATATCCTGAGTCATACACAGTAATAATAACAATATTGAATGTGCATCAAAGGGCAGGAAAACTGTCAATGTAACCGTTATTTAATTTGTAAAATGATAAAAACAAGCCTCATACATAATAAAAGGGAACCCTAGGTCTGGAACCCTGGTAGCAGCTCATACTGTAATATCGAAATTCTGTAATATCAGAATCTCCTTGAAGAACCTTTTACCTTAAGGAATTGTTCCCACCAATGATCCGTTTCTGTCGCCGGTGCAATAATCTCAGTCCACACCTAGGTGAGAACATCTCTGAAAGCAGAAAGGGGTCACTAACAGCCATCACCTCCACCTCATACTTCCTCCTCTACTTAAAATAACTTTTCTCTGAAAATTGTAGCAAAATTTTTCTTGCAATAAAAATAAGTTATCTTTTAACCAAACAATCTTATGCAAGTAGATCAGAAACTTTTAGTTTCCAATCATTAGGCTCTGAAGGATTTCATGGGCTGCCATGATGACCCTGATTATCCTTCCGAAGATAACATTCTGTCATAAATCCACAAGAGTTCAATTAAACATATGAGAAAGTGGCAAATGCTTACACAAGAAAAGCAAACATATAAAGCATGACTAAATTTTAAAATAATTTTACAAAGAATTTATGTAGGTTTAATTTAAGTATATATACAGAAATGTAAATACTGTTTATAAACGTAAATAGTTTAAAATATGAAGTACATATTTTACTGTATACATAGTATACAGTTTTTGTTTTTGTTATTTTTCCTATATGTATAAGAAGGGTGGGAATTGTGCTAAAAACATGAAGACCAAATCAGTGCTTATAGTTCCAAGGAATCTAGGCAAGGGAATTCACCAGAGAGCCAGCAGGAGTTTTGGGCAAAGGAAGAGGTACATCAGTGTGTACCAAGATGATTAATTTGCCAAATGACCTTAGGGGCATGCAATCAAAACCTGACCCTCCATCCCTTTGGATTTGCAATTTATAATGACATTGAAATGTATAATATAAGAAAAACTTTGCAATTAATGTGCCATCTTATCTGATGCCAAGAAAAGTAATGCTTTAATACTAAACAGGCAAAACTTTAAAGTATACATCATTCTAGTGTGAGCACCTGACTTTAAGAAACAAAAAACAGTTTTAAGCGGGACACTTAGATAATTGAGAAATAAGATTGAGTGGCATTGTAAGAATATCTTATCAGGTGACCAGCCACCGGTCCCTCGTGCTTAGTTGTCTTATGGAAGGTCACCAGGTTCTGAACTGCAGCAGAAAGCAACAAGATAATGAGGTGATTTCTGTCACCTTGCTAGAGAAGAACCATTCTCATCGAGGACTGCCTACCGTGGAAAAACATCAAAATAAAATGAGTCTAAACATTCAGTTTTACTTTTTCAACTGCTTCAGGGACTTGAATAATCCAAATAGTTTTTTATATTCAATTTGTAAGTATAATTTTAACTATTGAGAGAAATTTAGCAAATTAAGTTCTTTTTAGGGCAAGTTGTATTTAGGGAAAGAAGTTAATGTGTCTTTAAGGGATACAGGATTCCAGGTACTCTTACCACCCCCAGAAGCCCCTCTGAATCAAAGAACCATGTTAGCGCTGTCCAAGCCTGTTCTTGTATTATCTCAACAATTATTATAGAGGAGTTGTATGAATAAACCAAATTTAGACTTATCTGGAGCTCACTCAGCAGCCCAGGTGGTCATGAAATCGCGTGATCCTCCTGCCTCAGCCTGCTGAGTGCTGGGATTACAGTCATGAGCCACCACACCTGATTAAAGTCAGTTTTTAAAAGATAATTTTTGCTAGGCAGGGTGGTGAACGCCGCCTTTAATCCCAGGGTTAGGGAGGCAGTGCTGGGATTAAACCAAACTTCTTTCTATCTGGATAAAAATGCTTGTTCTTTGTTCTTTTCACAAAAGGTATCCAAGGACTTCTCAAAAAAAAAGCTAAGTCCATTCTTTCTCTCTTTTTTTTTTTTTTTTTGTTTTTTTTCAGGGTTTCTCTGTGTATCAGCCCTGGCCGTCCTGGACTGGCTTTGTTGACCAGGCTGACCTCGAACTCACAGAGATCCGCCTGCCTCTGCCTCCCAAGTGCTGGGATTAAGGGTGTGCACCACCACGCCCAGCTTTCATTCTTTTTCTTAAAGCAGTATTTATTATTTCATACATCTTGAGTATACAAAATTTTTCAGGAATTCTAAATATGGAAGAACTACTTAATATGCCAATATTGTACTGTATTCTCAATTTCCTTAAGTTTAAAATTGTAGAGAATAAAAATCTACAAAAGAAAATTTATCTCTTTTTGTTTTTTGTTTTGTTTTGTTGTTTTTCAAGACAGGGTTTCTCTGTGTATCTCTGGCTGTCCTGAACTCACTTTGTAGACCAGACTAGCCTTGAACTCGGAGAGATCTGCCGGCCTCTGCCTCCCTAGTGCTGAGATTAAAGGCGTGCACCACCACACCCAGCGAAATTTATCTTTTAAAAACTGACTTTAATCAGATGTTGGCTCATGACTGTAATCCCAGCACTCCGTAGACTGAGGCAGGAGGATCACGTGATTTCACGACCACCTGGGCTGCAGAGTGAGCTCCAGATTAGTCTAAACATGACTGAAATTCTACCCCAAAATACAAAAGTCTCTAAAAAGTAGTCTCTGCTCTTTAAACTAGTAATAATAAGAGTGATCTCAACCCTGAGTCTTTAAGGATAGCAACAGGCCAGATAACTATTACATTCAAAGAAGGAGCAGTACAGAAATGGCTGAGAGTGTAAAGGAGTTGATCGCAGAAACTGCCAAGTCTGCAAGCCACTCTCACACCTCTGTAAGCCTTAAAAAGACACAGGATAAACAGGAACACAAACAAGAAGGGAATGTGTGCATTCCCTTTGCACTGGGATTTTGTTAACAAAGTCTGCTGTAGTCATGGGAACTAGTACTTCTCAGATTGCTTAGAGGCCCAGAGGAAGGAGACTTGCCTTTATCACTGTTTCCGGGTGCCTTCTTCTCATGGTAGTCACAGATGACTCCCGCATCCTCGCTGTGGCGGCAGTTGTGCCTTCCGATGTCTTGTTTGACGCAGTCAGCCAGGGTCTTCTCACTCCCTGTGCACTTCACGTTATCCATATGGATGGGTCCTTTTCCTTCCCCAAAATAAGCCATGGTCCTTGCTCTGGCAGGGCCCCTGGAAACAGAGCGTCCTTCAGATGTGGAGGGTCAGGCAGCCAAGCATCTCACAGATTTCAACACACACCAGCTCAACTCTGCCATTGATCTGAATATTAAAATTAGTATGTGCATGTACTGAACATCACTTCTTATGGTTTTCAAAACATTTAACATTGTTCATTGGTGTATCTCATAGTTACTTTATGAAATCAAATGCATTTAATTAAGCTTCCATGTAGAAAGTCACACATAATGGAATGTCAAAAACAAAGTCACCCCCAATTTTTTACTCTTTTAATATCACATAGCCAAGAAAAATATGAGATTAAATAATAACTGAGACCTAGAGACTAATTGTTTTCCCTCCTTTTGAGGAAAAAGATACATTTTTAACACAGAAAAATCTTGGAATCATGGAAGGCAGAATTATTTTGGAATTTTTTTTGTTACAATAACATTAATTTCTGAAGATATACAAATTCAAAAACTTTATTAAAGAAGACAACTAAAAGTTCTATATTTAACTTAATTTCTAAAAAAAAGGCTGAACATAATTATGAGAGGAAAAGTCATTAAAGTTGAAATCAGGAAAACTATCAAGTTGGTTATTAGCATATCAAGTTAGAAAAAAATTATTAAGCAAAGATATAAATAAAATAAAAAGATTGATCACCTTACTAAATACCACACTAAGAAAAGTGAAATGATAAAGCAGCTGGTATTTCTAATAACCTTTACAAATATATTTGTTCGTAAATGCTTTCCTAATGGAGAAAATAACATACATTATACAAAAAAATCCTAAAATATTCACAAAATTTTAAAAATACAACAACTTAGATAAAAAACAAGCTAGATCCCAAATAAAATAATCCCAAAAAATAGGTGCCAAACATTGCATTTTATATAAAAGAAAATATTGGTGGCCAGTAAATAAGAAGAAAAGTATTTGATCTCATTAGGACTTAGTGATGAGGTCAACACTAGCTATTCACAAAGTTTAAGGCTGCTACTGCATGAATATATCAGTATAGCCACATGAGAAAGCCATAACAGGGTAGCTGCACGGGAAAGTGACCTGGCAGCCCTGGACAAACTTGAATATACACATGGTCAGCATGCTAATGGCTACATTACTAAATATATTTCCTAAAACTCTCTTGAACAAGTCCCTATAACTTCCGACTTTCCAGGACTGGGAGTGGAACAAACTTCATTCTTTACAATTACTCTGCCTGTGCTTTTCAGTTGTAGCAATGGAAAATGCACTACTACTACAAATCTGTGCAGTGTCAATAGAATAAAGAGATAAGTTGTATATTTATGAAACAATATTACAGAGCAAAATGAACACAAATTAGTCACACCCTCTTGTGGAAAGAGGCATCTCAAAAGCAATAAGTAATTGAAGATCCTAAAGTGGGATAATTGACTTTCAAAATCGGATTTTTTAAAAACAGATCAAACTATGGGCCAAGGAGAACATATATTTTAAGGTTATAAAAAATGAGATAGGATTACCCAGATTTTGGGAGAGTTTTTACTGTGGGTAGTGGAGTAAGAACAGTGTGACTGGCACATTAGACACTTAAAGCTACACTAGTAGTCTATTTCCTAAGCTTGGTGGTAGTGATGAGGTGCTTCATACTATTCTACAAACTATGTATATTTATATTTGTATGTAAACATGTACACACATATATTTATTGGGGAAAGAGAAAATTTAAAATACAACTTCCAGGAGGAAAGTAACTATATGTTTATGTCTTTCAATTAAGTATTTTTGAATGGCTAATAGGATCAGATTCGTCTCCCTCTGTGCTGTAACTATTTCTTCTATTTACCTTTAGCGGTCAACTTGGCCCAGCCCAGAGCTATCTGAGGACTCTCATTTGGGGGGTTGCCTCAATCAGACTGGACCTGTGGGTAGGTTTATGGGGGGAAATTGTTGATCACTAATTTACATACATCGGTCTAGCCCACTGGTAGTCAGTACAATCCCTAGGCAGGTGGGACTGGGTTGAAAAAAAAAAACTGAATGTGAGCTTGGGAGCAAGCCAGGAAACAGTGTTTCCCCCTGATCCCTGCCTCTGTCCCTGCGTCAGTTCCTGCCCTGACTTCCCTGGTATGGACAGTGACCTAATGCCTAAGATGAAATAATAAACCCTTCCCTCCCAAGTTGTTTTTGGTGGTGGTGTTTATCACAACAACAGACAGCAAAGTCGAATAGTGTTTTTTTTTAAGTGGCATATACAACTACATCAGAAGTCCTTTGAAAGGATTTAAATGTAAGACAAATAAAATATACTTAATTTTATATTTCTATTAAATGGTGGTGGCGGTGGCATACCACTTTAACTTTGGTTAGGAATGACACTCTAATCAATAAGCTGTTCAAGAGCTTATTTGAAACACATTCACACAAAGTTCAAATAAATTGGAATTTCCATCCTGACTGATTATTCTAGCTCAGTGTATTCAACTGATCTCAGCATGTTCTGTCCCCACTCCAAGAATGTGTTTACATGCTATACTTTGTGAGATATTATGAAACACATAATTAAAAAATTTTCTGTTCATGCTAAGCATATCTTATTATTTCCACTCACGTTTCCAGGTTTTTATGATCATACTTCTGTTTTCCTTCTATAAAATTCTTTCTAATTCTATTCTTATTTTCACTATTTGCACAGGATCCTTCATACGTGGGATTGTGGACAGGAAGACATATCTCTAGAACATCTACTCAAGAGGCTCAGGCCTTTAAAAGGTATACAATATTTTGGGGATTGATTTTTGCCAAATAAATGTGTTGCCAAAAAATTTTATCATTCAAAATAGACATGACAAAAAATATACCCTGCTCACATCACATGTGAGTCTACAATTGTAAGTGTGTTCTTGTGTAAAATCTCATGTTCTCTCAGTTGGAAATCATAAGACCATTCACACATATCTAGATTTATCAGATTCTGAAATTATTCTCATTTAAATAACAATTTCAAGGCAAATCATAGGTGACCACACAGTCAGTGTTAAATAGAAAGTTTTTTAATAGCTAAGCTAGGAATGGAATCCATGAACAGTTGTCATGTGTTTTAAAATGGAAGAACGAATGCTAGAAATAGAGAGCAAAGGTCATTTAACACTGAACATTGTCTAAATCCATCTCTGCCCCTAGAGTAGACCACTCCCTCTTTTCTCTACCACATATTTGAAGACTGCAGGTCAGTATTATGAGTTATAGACCCACTGACCATAAGAAAACTGGGCTGACAAGTAGTTCATAAACAAGGCATTGAATCAGAGTGTTTCAATAATAAAATATTGAAATTTTTATAAAATACAAATACTATTTTGAATAAAATGTATTCTACACAGAAATAACTAATTTAATTGATCAATATTTAAGATATGAAGTATATTTTGTAAGTACAATCACTGTTGATTACCTGCTATGAACTAGGTAATATGCATATTAACTTATATTTCCCAGCCCTCTATGCTATAACCGCTTGTGTTTTGTATGTGGTGACACACATGAGTGTGTAGGTGCACGTGCCAGTAAGCACAGGCGCAGGTCAGAGCAGGATGTGAGGAGTCTTCCTCTTTTGCTGTCTGTCTTATTGCCTTGAGACAGGAGCTGTCACTGAACCAGAAGTTCCATTTTGGCTAGGCTTGCTGGCCAGCCAGCTCTCAAGATCTTCTTGTCCCGTCTTCATGAGCGCAGAGTAAGCACGCTTGCCCACTGCACAGCTCCCCTGGCCTCTTGTCTTGTAACTTGTACTCTATTTGTAACCCCTAGGCTCCCGTGTGGTTTCATGAAAAATCCAAACCACCCAGCTGAGAACCTGCCTTCTCCAGGTTCAAATACCCATATTGTCTTATTTCACATTCTAAAGTAAGTATTTCTCCATAAGCCACACCATGGCCTTCTTTCACTGAGGAACATTACAAGGCACATCAAGCCAAGCCTGGGGGCTGTTTCAAACAGTGAAATTAACATACACACACACAATGCAGGAGGAAAAAATATAAGACGCTGAGTTGATTGCACCAAAAGACAAGTATTCACAAGTATGACAATTGACAGGAGAGGCAGCGCGCTGGCCTCGGCTCCTGCAGTATTTACTCTGCTTGCAGTTGCTGTGTGCAGCTTGACTCCCATGAGCAGCAAGAACCAACTGTTGCTTCCGTGAGTGAGGATGCAGGGCTGACGCATAAGGTACAGGAAAAGGTGAGCTGAATGCCTGTGGCTGAGGGCACCAGCATTATGGACAGCCAGCGTTAGGCTGTGTCACTGTTGCAGAAACACTGTGTTTGTGATGTTCTGCAACATATATTTTTTAGAAAACTGTAATACACATAACTAGACTACTTACTGCTTCTTTAAAATCCCACAGCATCATGCGGCCAATATTTTTAATTGAAGAAACCGATTTTACATAAAGGAAGCTCACTAGAATAAGCCTAAAAAACATGAGTCAGACACCACCACCAAGTACCATCCCAGAAAACTATGTCTTCCTTACTTATAACCAAGCTGCCGGCAGATCACAGCTGCGTGTTTATCGGTCCATCCATCATCGCAAATTGTTCCCCATTGGCCACTGACAAAAACCTCCACTCGTCCTTCTTTCTTATTTTCTCCATCCATTAGTCTGATAGGAAAACCTAAGTCATGATTTTAAAATATTAGAAAAGCCAAAACAAGACAAGTTATGTTAAAGCATGAAAACCTTATAAAATACATTTTAAAAAATCAGATATAAAATCAACTTAGCAATACTTCTTTTGGAGAGGGAGATGAAATACTAATAAATCCCTGCATTTACTCTTATTGTCTTTATTAAAGCCCTGTAATCAAAGGGCTCATCTTGCTCAACTTTCTGTCCCTAGCATTTGGAAATGTCTCATATGCAGAGGACAAGAACTGTTCAAATGAATGGATGATTGACGGACAGATGATTGGCACTCTAAAATCATGAGCTAGCTATTTTTATTACAATTAACTTGTAATTAGTAGTAGACCATTAACAGAGTTCTTTTGTTTTAAGTCATTTTGTAACCCATGATCATAGCTGGAATATATACTTCCAAGTTAGGATTTTTAGGAAGATATAAACAAGTATAGCATGGGCTTAAGTGGGTAACTTAGTTGGGTAGGTTGCCTGAAAGGGTGGAGGAAGTTGGCTATCAGAAAAATTCCAAAACTTTCTACTTACCTATTTATTTCAAATGGACTTAAATTAAAAAAAAGTATTAATATTTAAAAAACCAAGAAACTGATCTCTAGTAAATTAAGTTTGAAATTGCATAAATGATAAAATGTCACATCACTGTCTGCCACAATATAAACAGATGGGTAGACAGATATAGACAATATAGAAATGTGATAGCTAAGTGGATAGTGTCACTCGGGGCCTTCACTGAGATTCACTCCTCGGGACAGAAAGGTACAGCCATGAAGCGGTATCCCTGGTCAATACAATGGTGTCCTCATGGAAAAGAAGACAAGCTTAGAGTTTTAAAAGGAAGACAGTGTGAGAAGGCACCGGGAGACTATCTATCATTTACAAGCCGACGACAAGAACCTGGAGAAGATGTATCCTTTACAGTCCTTGCGTCAGAATTCCTTCTCAAAGAGCCAACCCCACTGAGACCTTGGTTTTGAGTGCCTCACTTCCAGACTGCCAGATAGTAAGTGTCTGTATTGTACCCACTCCATCTGTGGTCCTCTCAGCGACACTACGGATCTATACCTACAGCCTGGGTTGCCTAGTTCCTGGAAAGGTCTTATCGCTTCAGAAGAATTTACAAGTGAAAACTTAATGACAAAGATGATCAGGACAACCAAGGAGGTAGAATCAGGGAGCTAATGAACAAAATGCCACTTAATACATGCTTAAAACAACATATGGGATTACTGAATTGACATTTTTTTAACTAAAAAAAATTGTTGATAATATGAACACATTTTATTTTTCTTCCTCAAAATTCAAAAATCCAACCCCCTCCCAAAAAATCAAACCATGTGGCATTGTTTAAAGCCCTCATATACTGTGACACAAACTGCGAAGTCATTGAGGTGGGTCCTAATTCAGTATAACCTGTGTCCTTATGAAGACAGAAAATAATAATAACTTTAGTTCTCCGACCGTCCTTGGTGTGCCCAGAATGCTTCAACCCTTAGCCTCAATCCTTGATCAGGATTACTTCATGAGACAGGACAGAAAATTACAGAGTCAGCAAATGTTTAAGCTAGCGTTCTATGCACTTCTGACTAGTAGCTTTCAAAGCATGGCAAGTTTTAGTTAGCTGTGTATTAAACAGAACATTTAAAACTTTGTATTTCTTATTAACGTGTCTGAAATTTTAGTGTTCTTCACAAGAGAAGGGTTTTTTTTTTTTTTTTGGTTTTTCGAGACAGAGTTTCTCTGTATATCTCTGGCTTCCCTGGACTCACTTTGTAGGCCAGGATGGTCTTGAACTCACAGAGATCCACCTGCCTCTGCCTCCCAAGTGCTGGGATTAAAGGCGTGCGCCACCACCGCCCGGCCTAGAGAAGGTTTTTTTTTTTTTTTTAAATGATGACTCCCCAAAGAAAAAATTCAAATCTGGAATTTTTTAAGGTTCTTAGTTTTCATTTTTTACATATAATAAATCTTTTTTAATATTAAGAAAATACATTCACATGGAATTAGATCTCCATGAACTATCTCAATAGTTTTACAAAAAAAATTCACATATTTTTCTAAATTTGTTTTTATGTGTGTGAACATTTGATTGCATATATGTTGTGCATGCCTGTTTCCTACAGAAGCCAAAAGAGGGACTGGCATCCCCTGAGACTGGATTCACAGACAGGTGTGATTGCTGGGAATTAAACCTCAGACCTCTGGAAGAGCAGCCAGTGTTCTCTTTACCACTGAGCCACCTCTCCAGCCCCAATTTTTTTTTATTTTTTTAATCTTTGTTGCGCGTGCGCGTGCGTGTGTGTAGGTGCATAAATGTGTAAATGTCTCTGGGACCCATACTCAGGACCACAAGTGTTGAGATAAGTGGACTCTCCTATCATATGATCAGGGGATTGAATTATAAACTTTTTTTAATTGTTCAAATTAAATTAAGTAGACATTTAATCAAAAAAAATCCAAAATTAGAAATATAATGGTAGTTGAAAACTCATCTTGGGAAACAGACCTTTAAACAACAAGTCAAGGGTGGGAAATGTTTCACATTCTAGACCATTCTCTGGTTGGAGAAGTGGAGTGAACGCCGGCACCCTCCAGAGCAGCAGCCTGTCCTCACCCTGAGAAAGCCTGTGTCCATCACTGCTCGGGTAGCAGGCGAGGCCCACGTCTTCCCTGTGGCTGCAGTCATGCCTTCCCCACGGTCTCCTCGAACACTGAAGGAAACTGGCTTCTTTTCCTGAGCAGCTGACGTCATCCAGCCATATGGGCCTGTTGCTGCCTTCAAAATGGTTTACAGAGGACTGTTTGCCGTATCTGTGCCAATGAAATGAACATTGTTTGCAGAACTGCCATCCCATGCATCAAGGGACCAGTTTAAAAAAAACAAAAAAAACAAAAAAACCTAATTTAGTAATGTGACTTCAGAGGGCAAGAATCTGACCTTTCTCCTGCCTTGGAGACCCAGTTATGCTCGCTTTGCTGTGCATTTGAATCCTCTTAACATCCTTTGGTTAACTTGATGAGTAACTAACCGGTAATTCATTCTTGTGTTTTGTCTACAGTTTAACCCACCAGCCAGAGAGCGTGCAAAGAGATAAACCTCAAATTCCTGGCCATGGAATAACTCTGTGAAGTGGAGAGGGAACAAAATTGTTTGGCTTAGATCTCTGCTCAAAGTCTTTGAGTTGGTCTGAGTTCATCAGCTCCCCTCGAGCTCTCTGGAGTCCTTCTCCAAGACAGCCAGTGTGATAATTCAGGGACTGCTCAAAAACAGGACCCAATCCTGAATTAAAATTTTGGTTTTGGCCCATCAAAGTAAGAATAATGACAGTGTTCTTTTCATAAGCGTATGTAAGTTTAATGAATAACATTTTTAAAAGTGATACAGTGTGCCAGTTGACTTTATTATATTTTATTATGTATTGCAATAAATGATAAGATGTGAAATACCAACTAGCTGTAAAATTTTAAAACTGGCAGTTAGGTAACCGCATTTATTTTCATCCTTCTCTCAATTTTTCTTTCATTCTTTAAGAATCATGTACATATCTCTGAGCTTAAAGATCTTCAACGTGCCTTCGACTCTCAGAGTGTGAAATTTAACTCTCAGTCAGAAATCTTATGCCTACATTCCCCTCACTTGATTAAGGATATGAAGATGTTTTTTTCAGTTGCCATTAATTCTCCTAATTTAGTGATTGTACAGTACAACATGAGTTCTACTGTACAATCACTAAATTTATCTGACTAGATGAATGTTTTCTTAAGTTAAAGCAACACAATTTTTAAGTAGTCATTTTAAGGCTATTTTTCTTATTAATCAAGTTTTAGCACAAAAATAAACTTAAATTGCATATTGCTGTCACTTTTGACTTAAAGCATTCTTCTAGGAAATGCATTAATCATATTTCTCTCTGTCTAATTCAACCACAAAATGTAAAACAGGAAGTTTTGTTAGCCTGAGACTGCATTTATACAAAGAATCCAAGTTTACTCTTTCTCCTCCCAAGTGAATCATTGCTTTAAGAACTCCCTCTGTAACTTAAATGTGGCATGCTCACACTAACACACGAATGAGAACATCTTAAGTGCCAGTAAGTCCACATGATTTATCCAAGAGAGAAAATGGCATAGGTCTTCGAAGCTAAAGTATATAAAATATGGAGTAAAAATTTAGCATCACTTGATTATTTTCATTAATGAGGAAAAAAATGTGAAAATAAGTAGCAAACAATAGACACATTTTCTCACATCTGTGAAAACTCCCAAATCTGTGAAGATTACAGTTGTTAGCATACTACACTCACTCAGTGCAGCATGGTCTACTCTAAGAAGTTCTTATTAATTAAATGGCCATATGTATTCAGCAATTACACTCCTTGGCCTAATAATTTCAACAATTGTTATTCCCCCAAAATTAAAAATATCAGTGAACGTGTACATATGTATCTTCATGATAGCAGTATTTATGATTAAACTAAAAGTTAATCTCACCCTAGAAAATTAACATGAATATAATTAAATCATTGCGTAAATATTTAATAAGTATCAAGTTATATCAAAACTTGTGACACTGTGCCATTATAAAAGTAAGGCAGGTGTCTATAAAAATCACAGATTTAATACAACAGCTGATACAGAATTACACATGCAAAGTATAATGATATCTAAGAATGGAAAGTTATAGCTAACATTTTATTTTTTCTTTTTCAAACTTTCTTTTTAAAATATACATTTAAGTATAGCTTTACAAAGCTTGAATAAGCTATGTGTTTTAAGACATATTGAATATTTGCAATTAACTGTATTTCAAGCTTAAATTATGTAATTCTATCTATTTTTAAAATCATGATCTAGGAATGTGAAACATAAGAAAGAAGGGCATCCACAAGCTTCATTTGAATATTTACCTTAAGAACATCATTTCCAGTTACTTCAGCCACCTTAAGTCTTTACACTGGAATGCATTATGTACGTACCATGACATATATTGCCCAAGAGTGCCACTCATATTGTAAGTGGGCAAGGTCAAAGGCTAGTTCTAAAGGTCATCTCATGACAAGAGGGCTGTTCTTTTCCAACAAAAGTGTCAGTTATCATCATGTTCCAAAAAAGAACCGTATGACACCACAGCATTCCTCACTGGAATTGCTGAAATTTTATAGACAACGATGTCAAAACTAATGACATCCAGTAGTAGCAATACATCATAATAAAAGCAAGCATTCAAAAGCTTGCCTGAATAGACAAAAGAATGGACTAGAAGTCACTCATAACTTCAACCAATTTGTTCAGGAAAAGAGATGTTGGGAGGAAAGTACGTGAAATAAATGATAAGAGATGGTTACTCATTATCTTTAAAAATGTCATTTTTAATTGTAATTCCATTTGTAGGTAGGTAGGTAGGTAGGCATTATTGATATGACAGACAAATAGTGACAGATTATAGATAATGATGATGATAGATGATAAGCAAATAAACAGATGACAGAAGATATATGGATAAGTAAGTGTTAGGTTATGAATGAGTCTAGGACAGCCAGAGCTGTTATACAGAGAAACCCTGTCTCAAAAAAAACCAAAAAAAATTAAAGGTTAAGATTATGCAGTAATTCTGACTTTATAAATGTGTGTTGGCAGTCAGTGTCCCCACACCAATGAGCCTTACTTAAATCCCAGCAGTCGACAAGCCACGTATGTGTTCATCTCAGTCCAGCCGTCATCACAGACTGTTCCCCACTGTCCCCTATAGTATACCTCCAAGCGACCTTCATGGCCATTTTTGCCTCCTGCAAGTCTGATGGCTCCATCTGTGATAAGGAGATGAAGACACAAAGCAAATTAACTTAAAGAAAGAAAAAAAAAAGGAAGAAAGAAGAAAGCAAGCAGGCACCTTTGTTTAACCTGAGGTATCTCTGTAGCTAGACCTCCTTCCAAGCCTTTGATAACCTGACATTGTGACTCTACTAAGTCATGTGAGGTCACTGCACTCTTCCTGAAAATTACCACATCTGTCTTCCTTATATTTGTACTTTATTCTCCAAGCAGAAAATACATTCTGATGTAATTTCTAACTACATATTTTTATTTTTCTAAATTAAATCCTATTTGGGAAATTTCCATAATTTCAGTCCTCTTAAATCTATGCAACAGTGGTCATCTTCATTGAAATACAAAAAAAAATATAGTGCCTTAGAGACAATATTTCAGTTTTTTAAAGTTGCACATCAAAATACTGAACTAAGAATGCAGGAAAAGGGCTGGAGAGATGGCTCAGAGGTTAAGAGTCCTGGCTGTTCTTCCAAAGGTCCTGAGTTCAATTCCCAGCAACCACATAGTGGTTCCTCACCATCTGTAATGAGATCTGGTGCCCTCTTCTGGCCTGCAGGCATTCATGCAGACAGAATACTGTACAAATAATAAATAACTGAATCTTTTTAAAAAGCTGCTTTGGGTAAAGAACAATCTATCTTGTCAATGGGGCTGTTATTCCTCGGACACCCATGAGTGATAAAAACACATCTTTCCTTTGTTCTTATACTGATAATAGAGATCTGAAATCTGAACCTTATTAATGCAGTGAGTGATTATACACAGAGAATTCTACAAAAAGTTTGTGAGCAGATAGCACCATAAATTTCATTCCCCAAAAAGATAGATTTAAAAGCCAATTCCATCCAAAATAATCTAAATGCCCCTCAATGAAACACAAATAACCAGAAGAGTAAATTATACTTTTCATAGTTCTCTGGGAGGGATCCGTGGGAGCGAAAAAGTCTCTTGACACAAAACCGTCTGGTGATTGAAATGTTATTATCTGCAAAGCACTGAACTGCTTTTTCATCTCAAATGCCCATCATGGCACTAACGAGGGCACTACATCTGAAAAAGGGCACAATGGTGGCTCAAGGAAATGAAATTCTCTCTGCTTAACCTTTGTGTAAATTAGAGATTTCTATTATGCATAGATGCATTGTGTTGCTACTAAAAACAACAGCATAAATAAAAATGTATAAAATCAGAATTCCATAGACACTAATTCTCTTTTCACACACACACACAAATATACATAAATAAAAACATAATTTAAAGTATCTCCTTTATGATACATGACCCATATGGCCAGACATGTTGCAGATATGTACTAGTCTAAAATTTGGTTACAGAGCTAGCTTGGTCTCTTTATCAGTTTATTTTATTCTATTTATCAGTGACCACATCCACACAGTTTTTTACAGCAGCTGCAAACACATTCTGGGAAAGGCGGACTACCAGCTGACTTCATTAAAAATGTGATATACTGGCACCTAGTGTCTGGAATGAGTCACTACACACTGATGTTGTGTGTTGAGTACTGCATAGTGCAACGAAAATGATAGTTTCTGATCCAGCTTTGCTAGACTTTAAATAGAAACTTTTAGAAATAACTGAGTGAAGAAACTATGTTTTGAAATAAAGTTGTGTTTGATTTTAAGTTTTGCTGAGGAGCATGGTCTGGCTGCTTACTTGGTAACAGCTGAATTGAGAAAGGAAGTTGAGGCAATACCAATCATGAGGGCAGAAGGTAGCACATTTAGGGAGTGACAGCCTTACCTGTTAGAGGGACACAAGACACTCCAGCATCTTCTTTATGGCCACAGTTGTGCTCTCCCCAGGAGCTCTTTGGACATTGCTCAACTGAAAGTTCATTTCCAGTGCAGCGTACTTCATCCAACAATATTGGACCAGATCCTTCCCCAAAATGTGCCTGATGCCATGCCTTGGCAATTCCACTGAGCAAACATAAAAGCAAACGAATTCTGGATTCCACAATAAAAGGTGCTTCCATCTTATTTCCTTGCCTCTAGCAAACATATAATGATTAATTCCACTCCCTAATCCACTCCAGAAATTATTCATGAGTTTCCTTATTCTGTCCTTTTTTCTTTTTTTTTTTTTTTTGCCCACCACTACACAAGTTTTAAAATGCTTGGTATTTCTCAATGTTTACCCTCCCCTTTGCATTAATAACATAATCTCAGTGTCCTAGAAAGTACAGTACTGACTACCCCTCCCCCCAAAAAAACCCCACCACATTTCCAAGCTTCCTACTAGAGGGCTGTTTATAACATAACATAAACACCATTTTAACAATGTTTAAATACATTAAGTCATTCGAGTTGCTGTACATCTATCAATACCATCTTTCTGCAAAAGCTTATCATCATCTCAAAATAAAACTTTACCATTTTTAAGTTTTTAACGGTGCTATTTAGTTGGAAACTGCTGTGGGTCATTTGAAGGCAATGACATCATTCATCTCTTTCAAACTACACACAGAGCAAAGGTACTGGCTGGAACTGGAGAAGATGCACTTTCTTGGAGGCAGGAACACATATAATAGCCCAGACTACTCTGAAAGCATCTGTGTAGTCCAAGCTAGCCTTAAGCTCAGAGTAAATCATTCTGCTTTAGCCTCTGAAGTGCTAGATTGGAAGCATGAGCACTGTGCCCAGAGAGATGCCCTAGAAGGCACAGAATTGGAAGCAAGGAAGGACCAGGGTCCTGATGAGGGGGAACCCACTAAGTGATGACTGTGGACCCTCTAACCTAGACTCGGTGGTTGCTGCTGGTCTCTTTTCTGAGAGCCAATTAAGTGGATGTTTAAATTTGTTTAAGCTGTGGTTATTTTCAGTTCCTGTTACTCAGTCAAATCTATTTCTAACAAAACCAGCATGACACAAGTTTTCTTGAAACAGACTTCTACATCTTGAGGTATGGCCTAGATTCAGTGAAGACAGCCATCTGCTGAAATGACTGACTTTAGAGATTGTGTTCCGGCCCCTAGAGCCTTGATCCCTTCCTTGGACTTTTAACATTTATATCTTTACTTCTTCATTGACACCGTGCCTAGTCCCTTATTCATCATTTTGTAACTATCTTGAGAATTGCAGCAAAAACATATTAAAAGAAAAATGTTCACTAAATGGATGTAGTACCCCAATAATGGTAAAGTCTTATGAAGGCTTCTTCATGGTTCAAGATCTTATTTGATTCATTTTATTGGGTATTATAGAGGTTATAGGGGACTCAATAGTACTTACATCAAAAATCCTTAAAAATTAAGCCCCTCTTTAAATAGCACCAAGACAAATTCATAGGGCACAGTTGCACCATTACCACTCGACTGAGTCTGCATACGGTTCAGAGGGTGTCAAAGGGAAGGACTGAGGAGTCACTATGGGAGGGGGTATTAAGAGAGTCAAGGAAAAGAAATGTACATTTCCCTTTGTTGAGCTAAAATATTTTAAAATTCAGAATCCCAACACTTGACTCACTCTCTGCTCTCAACAGTTCGTCCCAACAAATAAGGACAGAATCTACTGAGCAGATATAAACGATAAAACAACAATGATACCCTAAAGTGAATGGTATTGTCAAAATGAGTTAACTCGTGACTGATTTTGCTTTGAATTTTATGTCTGAAGTTTGTGACTCCTTTTTTAGAAGGCTCAGGGACAGGACAGAAGAAGCCCCAGCTAATGGCTTGAGGTCAGATGACAGCAGATGACGACCCATAGACCAAATCCTGAATGGCACCTATTTCCACCCAGTCTTTGCACTAAGAGGGAATTTTTACAAATTCTGAATAGTCAGCAGGAAGGAGAAACTGAAATAATAATATAATTGGTGATATGGAACTTTAACTGAAATCCAACTTTCCTTATACAAAAGTAAAATTATGTTGGAGGCAAACTGTGTTTGTGCTGAAAGAACAAAACTCCTGTCTCTCATCCTGGCCCGTCCAAGTTCTTCCCCCATAACAAGCTCATAAAAGTAACATAACAAAGAAAGCCTCAAAACCTGGTTTTCCCTCCCTCAGAGGCCTGGAGTGACCATCTGGACAGAGCCATAGATAATGAAGGGCTCTCAAAAGGACTTACTTGCTAACTGGGAGTTTCCCTTGCCTCCTGAGGACAAGGTTACCAGAGGACTGTCTGAGCTCATCTGACAAGGCCAAATGTGATTCTGTATGTTACATGCAACTCCCTAACTGTCCACCCCCTCCCTTGCCTAGCTCTTAAGAGCCTCAAATTTCCCAGGTTCAGGGTCATTCACAGACTCCCTGCACGGAGAGCATGTGATGGACCTTGCCATGGCTCCCACCCCCAATTAAAGATCCTTTTGCTTTTGCATCGAGTTGGAGTCTTCCTGGCTTGTCTTATGGTTTTGTGAAGTGGGCATTACAGTGCCTAAGGCAGCACTGGTGCCACAGTGACTTGGCTGAGTGGCTGCAAAGTCTAAGGTATTTGCCAACTGGTCTGTGGTGGTTTCCATGAGAGCTGTGCCCCAACAACTTATGTGCTTGCTTCAACAATTGATCCGATCCTAAGTTGGTGGTGCTGTGTAGGGAGGTATGTGCAGAGGAATTTTAATCCAGCAACGTATCTGCTCTGATCACTTCCAAAGACCCTCATGTGAGCTGGCTGGAATGCAGACACGCCCTTAGTGCGCACCTTCAATCCAAACAATGAAGGTAAAGTTAGTTTGTGGAAGGAAGCACCCATGTTTGAAAGTGGCATCTAATTGAGGGGAAGACAAAGTGACAAATTGGAGAAAGATTCTTCGACTGAACCAGTCAGAGAGATAGGATGCACACAACTCTCACAAGCACAGACAGGAAAGAGAGGCTATTGAAGAGAGCACAGGGAGAGGCGATTCAGTTGAGTTCAGTCCATCATTTTGGGAGTCAATCACGAGACAGAGCAGTGGAGTTGAGTTGGTGGCAGTTCAGTTTGTGGAGTTCAGATCCAGTTTTTACTGGAACGGTTTTACAGAGACCGGTTGTGGAGAGAGAGATCATACTAGACACAGGTGAAGACAGAATGAGCCAGAGAATGAGAAGGAGCCAGAAGATTAGATTGCTAGATTTAGTTTGAGGCCAAGCAGAGCAATTCAGTCAGAAGTGAGAGAAGCAAGTTTGAACCAGTCAGTTTGGGCTGAGTTGAATCAGCCAGTGAGAGTTGAGAAATAGCTAGAAAGGGTGAGCTTATTCAGCAGAAAGTCCACAATTACATCAGGAGAACAAATAAAAGATACTTTTACAGGTATGGGACTTTTATGAGGTGGAGCCTTACTGGAGAAAGTATATTACCATATTAGAGTTTTAAGGTCTTATAGCTTGCCCCCACTTCCTGTTCTTTCTCTCTGTTCCCTGAGTGTGATGCACATTATTCAGCCAACTTCTGGCTGGCACAAAACCTGTACCACCATGCTTTCCCTGGCTGTCCCCATACTTCCCCCAGTAGTGGATACTATCACTCCAGAACTATAAGGAACAATAATCCTCTTTCTTCTCTAGTTCCTTTTTATGGTGATGATTTATCACAGCAACAACAACAAAAATAACTAGAACATGCCCCTTTACGAGAGAGAAGTTAGTGAAATCACATTCTATGTGATTCAGGGGACACAGTACTACACAAGAGAATGAGCAATGAGTAGGGGACCGTGCAGGTCATAGGGAAGCCAGGCTTAGGGAAGGTAAATTAATCCCCTCCTTTGCACCAGGAAAAGATATTATAGAAAATTTTCAGTCAGTACAATTCGCTGAGTACAATAAGGTTAGAAGGAAGCCAAAACATCAGGGGATGATGTAAAATTTGATCCCAAACTCCTAACAGAAACAAAACTAAGTCCAGATGGGTTAAAGATAGAAAAGGCAAAAAAAAAAGGAGATGAGTAGGGGATGGAAGAGGTGTGTGAGTGTGTGTGTGTTAGAGGATGGAGAGCATTAAAAAGTTACTAAGCTAAAATAATTGGAGTGTTGTTCTTATAACTTGGAATATAAGAGATAACTTTCTGAACAAGACAGGAAGCCCAGAAGGCAGAAAACAAAGCCTAAAAAGGTTAAATTTGAGCATTTACAACTAGAAAACTATTACATGATCAGTCACAGGCAAACCGAATACTTTATAAGGAAGACTGTCAAGAAGCAACAGCAACCAAACTAACTCCTAGTAATTACTAAAAATAAGAATATTATTAAATTTTATTGAACAAGAAGACAACTGATTTCAAAAATAATAGGGTAATAGGGTAGAGTGGAAAAGAGTTCTACCTGTGGCCATTGACCACATAAGATGTTCAAGCTTGTAAGTGATCAAATTAAAGCAAAATAAAGCACTCTTACCTGTCACATTTTCCCTGAAGATTTAAAGGATTAATATAATTTGCATGCAATATTTTGGCAAAGGCTTTCTTTCCCCAAGGAAAAAATAACACAAAGCCTGGTTGTAGGGGTTAGATAAATTAGATTTAGATAATATATAGGAGTTTCTGATACTGTCTCTTAATTCGGGGCCTGAAGAGCATTATCAGCATGAAGTCAGCAAAAACAGGAAAGACTTAATAGACTGAAAAACAAGGTTGAAGTCAGGAAAAACAGGAAAGACTCAATAGACTTGAAGAAACAAAGTATCTGGCCTGACATTGTTTTCAGCTGCTAAGTGGGTGGAGCCCAAATTAAGCTGAAACAGAGTTCCTCCTATTTAAGGACAGTGCATGGATCCCAGAAAGAGAAGAGGCCCCTGATGCTAGAGAGCTCCAAGAGTCCTGCTGAAAAAAGGGCTGGCCATTGATGGCCAGCTCTCTCCCTGAAGCAGAAAGAAGCCGGTGAGCAAAGAAAGCCTGAGCAAGACACCAAAAGGTCAAGGACTGGACCCTGTGGCTCAGCTTTTGCCTGGAGGGGTTTGATCTGTCCGATCAGTGGCCTAGGGGAAACTGTGCCTGGCTTTAAGGACTGAGGCAGAGCAGCTGAGTTCCTGATTCAAAAGAAATAAGTTGGCCTGCAGACGGCTGGGGTCTCCCACAGAAAAGAAAGCATGAAGCCTTATTTAAGGTGAGACTGCAATAACCAACTTACCCTGACGAACCTGCATCTGAGAGATCCAGAAAAAGGACTGCTAAGTGTGTTAAAGAATCTACAACAAAGACTGTGTTCCTGACTACTGAGGACCTACCCCAGAGACTGTATCATTCTAAAAGGTTATGAAAGTAGTTGTTATAATTATCAATAGGTTTAGTGGATAGGTTAAAGGGGTTGTAGGAATTTATAGGATTAATAGTTAAGAAATTGTTGGTGTTTGTTATAAGTGAATTTAGTAATAAATAAATAAGTGTTAAATAATAATTTAAAAGTTCGGTTACACCTGGTGTCATCTGTTTACTGGAATTGCTCCCATACTCTGGAATGGAATAACTGAGCTATGTTACCTTTCAAATATGGCGGTTGCATGGCAAGATTCTCAGCTAAAAGCATGGGACCTGTTGCTTGCTTGGCCTGAAAAATACTTAAGGAAGAATCCAGTGTAGGGGAGTAGGAGCTCCAAACTATGACCTGGAGAAGTATTTCTAAAGCATCAATATATATTTTGTTTTCTGTCTTATATATTTCCATATTTTCCACTGAAACAATATCATGTTAAAGATCTTGAAAACATTTAATTAAAATAAATGAATCAGACAAAAAATAATAATAAACTTGGGGTGGGGAGCACTAACCAGAAAAATATCATGCAACATTAACTTAGTTTTCTAGTCAACAACTGAGTTTATTAAAATTAAGATGACATATGTGTATGTTTATGCATATATAAGTATACACATACATATACTCATTCCTTCAGCCAGATGCCATGCATATATACATACACACACAAATATGCACATTTCTCCAGCCAGGACACCCTAGTGACCTGCTGCTGGTTTTCATGGGAAAAACAAAGAAATGCTGCATGACTTCTCCCAAAGAGAACAGACACTACTCGGGAAAGAGGCATCAGACTCATGAGCTAGGACTTCAAAAGTTCTATGTGAATTCAATAAGCCCTGTGCATCCTCTGTCCTTCCCTTATGGGAATACTTTCCACACCAGTCTGCCAGTTTTCATTAAAGCTCCAAGTGTTCACTCCTTTTGTACCCTGACTACAGAATAAACTTATGGGAAATGCTGTTCCAATATGTTTGTGTGTGAAGCCATTTGACCTAGGTGATGGCAATACCCTATGAACACTCGCTAGTTTCATTCTTTGCCTGACCCTCATCCAGTGTGTGTTCTCTTCACTAATCAAAGTGCAAGGAGCCATTATAGAAAAGGCCATATAAATACCACCATCTGATTAATTCAAAACCCAAACTTGGCCACTGTTTGAACTAGACAAGGTAGGTAAGGCAGATAAGCATATACCCCTTGAGTTATAAAGGACTGGCTCTTTAACTGCACATATCAGTTTGTAGCACTTGGGACCTATGGCTATAGGAACTCATTTTTAATGATCAGTGAGCTGGATCTACCTGGAAGGCAGTCCCCCGTCACCGGCGACTTCTGATGTGCAGTCGCTCCTTGTGATTTGCCGGGCATGGTCTAAGAGCACCATGCCCACTAACTTGTTTAACCTTCCCCTATAGCCTCATGCTGTTATAACGCCAACCTCATGGCGAAGAAAACTGAGGCTTACAGTTAATAGCTTTCCCGGCATTCCCCTGTGTCTAAGTGGTAGCTATCGGCAGGCTCTGAACATCTAGTGCCTTAAAGCCTCCTAGGATGTTTTCAATTGATGACACAGGGTGTGTCTAACACAGTCCAGCCAAAACACCATCACTATCATTGTCTTTCTCTCTCAACTTTTCTGCTTATTTCAGCTCTATGTTTTTGCTCTGCCATTTAGCAGAGTATAGCATGGAAAAATAAACAAACAAACAAACACCTCTATTAATGGAGCCCAGAGTGTCAACATTGTTTCCCACTCAGTATAGAATCAAGAACATGGCCACTAATTGACATAACCTTCCCATCTGTTAACAAACTTCCCTGTCTGCTCAATCATTTCCATATATCCAGAAATTTTCAATGTAAACTTTGTAAGATAGTGTAAGTTTATTAAGGGACAGGGAAATAAAAAAGTAAACAAAAAGAAAAAGAAAAAAAACATATGGAAATAACTTTTATTCTAACTATTTAATGTGATTCTATAGGAGAATTTTATAGCTCCCTCTAAGGGGGGACAAACTAATGGAAAAAAGCATTTAAAATAATTAAGTTTCTATGTAAATGATGGAACTTGAGCACAGTGAAATGTGATGTCATGCTAAGCTGCACTTTCAAAGGTTTCTAAAGTCATGAGGAAATGCTTTTAATACTAAGTTCATAGAAAGGAAGTTGAAAATGGCTCCCCCTTAATGTCACTGAGTAGACAGGCATTCCAGGTTATCTAATTTGGTAACATCTGCCCATCTCCCTTTCTCCTCTTCATCATCTCCACACAGAGTTAATCAAATTTAAATATCCTAAGTACAATAATTCCCTTTGCATTTAGAAAGCTTTCCAGCTACCAAAATACACAGATGCTGTTAAAATATGAGGACAGAATGACAGAATCTCACAACACACCATGCAATTTCCCTCGGTAACTCAGCAAAGTGAGCAAAAGTGAGAGGAAATTTGCCTAAGAACAAAACATAAATAAAGCATGAAACAACAACACTGTCTGCTATCAACCATGGACCATTAAAAACAATTTAATCTGAAGGTACTTAGCCTTTCAATGAGCAAACATGGAGGGAAGTGATTTGCAAAGTATTGCTTGAATACAAACTATGAGGGAACCGTAAGTCAAGTGAAGGAAAGGCACATGAATGGCTCACCTCAGCCCATCAGGTGGCTACCCCATGAGAAGCTCTATGAATCTGGGTTGCTTGTGGCTTGGGGCTTTCTGGAGGACTTTGCAGACTTGTCAAAGTATCACCAGCCTTTACTGGTAAAATCAATAAGTAGTGGGTCCTAATGAGAGGTCGTAGGGATTAAGGGAAGACTGTGGGACATTGGGCTCTTTCCTCTTATTTCTCCTCACCTCTCAGCCCTGTTTTAACATGATGTTCTGCCTTGTCACAGGCCCCAAACTTAAAGGGACCAACCAACTACAGAGTGAAACCTCCAAAACTACTTCCAGATATGTAGGAGAATGAGGCAAGAGGATTACAAGTTCAAGACCTCCCTGGACTATAAAGTGAGTTCAAGGGTAGCCTGGGTAAGTTAGTTTCTTTCTGAAAATAAAATGTTGAAAAACGAGAGAGAGAGAGAGAGAGAGAGAGAGAGAGAGAGATGCCAACAGAGCTTAGTGACAGAACACTTGAAGGTCAGGAGCCCATTGTCAATCATGAAAGAAAGCAATAAGCTAACTCTGAAGAGACCTAGATCTTACTTAATCTAGCTGTGCGCTCTACATCAGCATAGGTTTCCTGGTGAGTGTGCTTCTGTTTCCTCTCCAAACACTAAACCATTTGTTGATAAGGTCTTCTTAGGAACTATTTTTTAAAATGAAAATACATTTTGTCTTTCATGAAAGAATGCTACACTACAACATGAACTTTTTTTTTTTTTTTTTTGGTTTTTCGAGACAGGGTTTCTCTGAATATCTCTGGCTGTCCTGGACTCGCTTTGTAGACCAGGCTGGCCTCGAACTCACAAAGATCCGCCTGCCTCTGCCTCCCAAGTGCTGGGATTAAAGGCGTGCGCCACCACCGCCCGGCAACATGAACTTTTATAATTACTTTATGACTCTAAGTATCCTTAGCATTCCATATGTCATTTAAATTTAATATACATTTTTCTAAGTAACATTTTTCTGTACAGAAATATATGGATAATAAAACCTGCCTTGTGGTTTAGAGTAATCCTTATTATAAATATTAAAATCACAAGATGAGTGATTGAGATTGGATCAGGGAGCATCACAGAAGATGGGGCAGAAAGACTGTAAGAGTGGGAGGACCAGGATGTCTGCTATGAGATCATGTCTTCCAGATAGGGAAGCTACACCCATGAAATCTCAACAGTATGGTTGTCTGAATAAAACTAGCATGATGATAACATCAGTGGGCAAGGCAATGTGGATGGGAGAAATCATAGATGACTCTACTCCTAGAGGAAGAGCTACAGGCAATTAATGGCTACTAAGAAAGGAAGTTCAGTCTTCACCATGAACAATTCCCTTGATAGGTTATCCAATCTCAGCCCTAATCATATATACGCATAAGCAATAAACACTCAATGGACTCAGCAGGATGTAGTCTATATATACATATGTGTATATATGTATAGCTGTAGCAAATATAATTTAAAAAGAGGTCATAAGCTAGAGAGGGAGTTTAGGGACACAGTTGAAATGTCGAAAAGGAGATCTGAAAATGATATAAATAATGCACCCATGCATTAAAGTCTCAAAAAAATTAAAAATTTTAATTAATGCAAAGTCAACATGATGCCAGGCAGTGGTGACACTTGCCTTTAATTCCAGCACTCAGGAGGTACAGACAGACAGATCTCTGAGTTCAAAGCCAGCCTGGTATACAGAGTAAGTTCCAGGACAACTAAGGTTACACAAAGAAACCCTGATGTGAAAAAAAAAAACAACAAAACAAAACCTCAACATGCTATTGGCATGGTCTTTAAACTACTGTTTAGGGTAGAGGCACAGACTTCATCATAGCCAAGATGAAAATCACTTAGTACATCCTGAGCATAAGTAATTGACACCTCAGTAGATATAGATTATACCCATTAGAGTATTTTTAAAATACAAAATCTAGAGATACCTCTAACTAAATAGAAGGTCTGAGTAGAAAGAGATAATGTGTCTGATAATCTCCACACCAAATGCTCGACTTACCTTTAATGTTCAATATCTTTAAATATAATATTCCCTAGTTAGATTGACCCTGACAGCTAAAGTAGATTGTATAGTTACTACATAGCTAAAAACTGTACATTAGAAAACATGGGAGAGAAACTGTTAGTAAGAGCTATTTTGTAACAACTCAAAGATAGGACCGATGGCTCTGAGAGGCCAGCAGGCCCTCATGCTAATCTGTTATTATATCTCTAACAGCAATGGTTGGAAACACCAATAACATTGGCCTTGAAATTCAGTCCTAGTCAAACAATAAAAAAATTGGAAATTTCACAGTTTGTTACAGTTTTATTAAAAGAAACTGACTAGCCCTATATCTGATCCACCTAAAGAAAGTGATTATAGTAGCAAACTATAAGTCAAAGCTGCTGTCTTAGGATTTCTCATCCTTGTTCGTTTCCCACTCATGAACTACAAATCACCAGTTAGATCTAGCTCTAGCTACAAAGAGAAAGTGGGAATGTCACCTTAATGTTCAATTTTAATCTCAACTATGGGATAAACAAATGAAAAACAAAACAAAACAAAACAAAAAAAGCAGAGCCATTCTGTGACTGTGAGTTCTGGCAAAGAACAAGAAAATAACCCATCACTTATGGTAATGACTAAGCAAAGGGCTAGCTTTGAGCTCATCAAGCCATTGTGACTAATTTCCAATTTCAGGACCTGTAAAAATGAAAGAAACAAACTAAATGACACTAATTCTGAAGATGGAAGATTCTCTAGTGTGTCCATTCAAGAAGTCTGAGCTATGAAAACAAAAGATGTTGTAGGTTCTAAAAGACTTCAGAGGTGTAATGTCCAGCTACATTAAATTGTCTTGGACCAAATCTTCCATGGGCAAACCATCAGTCAAGGACACTGTGAGAGATGACAAACACTTCAATATGATGGGGAATTAGACTAATTTTGATGATGATGGCTTGGCAACATGTCAGACAATGTTCTTATTTTTAAGAGATACATACTAAAGCTTTCAGAGACTAAATTTTAAAATACTTTGATGTAAATATAGAGTTTTGAAAAGGGGGACAGTCATAAAACAATTCCAAAGCAATTTAGAGTAATTGACCCAAGATTACAAATCCTACCTCATCATCAAAAATTATTATTATCAAAGATAAACACCTGGCTAACTATACAAGATGACATGTGCCCCGAGAAACTCTCAGCACAGGGATCTCTGGCAAAGTGCTAAGTAGAATAACTAAATTTAATGTAAAATACTGACCTTTAAAAGATCTCATATACTCCTAGGTAAACTTTTAGCATTGTTGACCAATGTTTAAAAGCACAATATTCCACAATAATCACAAGCCTGAAAGGACAGTGGATGCTGGCTTTTATCCTAAAGTCCCCATTATACACTTCATTCCACTCCCTATATTGGAATTGCTTCCTTTCTGCAGGAATAAACATAGTCTGTTCTAGGAACATAACTAACAAAAGAAGGAAGTGATCTTCTAAAATTTAAACAATCTCCACAAAAGTAAAATTTAAAGCTAACAATTAGTTTGTCATCCAATGACCAAAAAACAACAAAAACATATCAGTAGACAATGGTAGCCATTACCTAACAGTAATGTAAAGGCCACAAATTATGGCACTAAAGTCCTTAGTTCAGACACAGGAGAGTTAGATCTGTAGAACACATGTATGTACTCTTCAGGGAGCTTACAGACTAGTACAAAAATCAAAAATGGCCTTTTCTATTAGTTTAAGGAAATGTGTAGTTTAAACATATAACACCCTCTTTGGTGTATGGAAGTAACAGTATCAAAAGTTGAGAAAAGAAAACAAAAGCAGTAGAAAACAAACCTGAGACCCAGCTGCCTGCAGATGACTTCTGCGTCTGCATCATCCCATTGGTCATCACAGACGGTCCCCCACTGCCCAGCGTGGTACAGCTCCACTCGACCTTCATGCCCACTATTCCCACCAGCAAGGCGAATGACAGGCAACACTGGGCCTGTGTGACAAAATTAAAGGCAACTTCAAGTGACAGTTTTGTACTTTTCCATCATAGTACATATATTTCATTGTCTTCCAATCTCAGAAATAATATTGATTGAGCCACTCCAAGAACATGCACATACAAATGCATATCTAACAGATATTATGAAAACCTTGACCAATTAAATACTCCAGATTGAATTATATTTATAGAGAGAATTCCTTGGAGGAAATAGTCCTAATTCAGTTTTTTTAAAACTCCAGAAAGAAGAAAGGACACATGAACAACTTCCAATCACTTGAGACACAGTTTTCATCAGATTATGAAATACTAATCTTTAATTTACAGTAAATTGAATGTTTTCAATGTGCAATTATTAACTATAGTTCTCATATACATAACATACTTGTTTTCAATGAGGAATTATGTTTACATTTGTAGAAATCAATGCAATTTTCCATCTACTTTACTGTAATGAATTAGTGGACATTATAGCTCAAACCTCCAATTGACTTGGGTCCAGCTGAGTTCATATTCACTTCCTTTGTTAAGGACCCACACAAGTGGCCACATTCTCATAGTATTGGGGCCTTGTAAATCTCTAAAACTTCCTTTGACCATTCCTGGCCCATTTACTTGGCTGTGACCCCATGTCCCCTGCCTCTGTCCCTAAAGAAAGAAAAAAGATGTTGGTTCCCATCTCAGAATCCTTATTCTTGCTGTCCCTGATGCTTGAAAGACATATTCCCCTTGTGCTTGAAGGCATCCCCTGATCTTCACATGCCTACCTGCTTCTCTCCACTAGGTTGTCAGCTATCAGCGTCTCTTCCCCTAGGAGGCCCTGCCTGCCTGCTTGAGGTGAATCAGCATCCTAGCCATTTCTGGATGCAAGCTGTAATCTTAGCTCTCAGGACACAGAAGCACGAGGATTGTCGTCAGCCCTCTCTAGATAGGAAGTTCTAGACCAACCAGTGCTACACAGAGAGACTCAGTCTCCAAGTAACAACAATAAAAATGAATAACTAAAACATGAACGGTGCTCTGAGGTATGTCCTTCTCCACTGACTAATTTTGCCTCTCTTGCAGGTTTGTGTTTACTTACAATTGTCATCTGCTGTTTGCATGCCAATTGTTACTCCTTACTGACTGAAGATGGGGACAGAGACACCACCTTCCTCGCTTGTGCATTCATGAGCCTAATAGACAGAAGGCATGCAATAGGTATCATTTGTCTGACTGGGTTAGCAAATATTACCCAAAACTTAGAAAAGATATTTCAAACAAGGGAGAGTATTTCGCCAGGCCTATGTTTTCAGTTGTGCTTACAAATAGATAGAAGATATCTACAGGAGGCAAAACGGTACAATAGGTGTCCCAGGTGCCCTGGCAGAAAGTTTTTGAGAGCAAAAGAGCAAAATGCCAGAAAATGCAGGAATTTAAAGGTTTGGCCCAGGCTGGGGACAGTGAAGGAAAAACACAGCCCCACTATTCGTACCTGAAGGAAACTCCCTCAACTGAGGAGTTTTACTGCGTTGAGCTTAAGGTCCACAGTTAGATGCATCTTTGAGCCTCTGTCTATCATGATGTCCACTGCTGTAGAGTCAGAAAACTCTGAAGCCCCACCATAGTACTTAACATTCACAGAAACAGCTCTCTGACCAAGCAATTAATCCTTGGTAGGTTTTCAACATACAAAACCAGGTCTGCCTATATATACCTAAATTATGACAGCATAGAATGGAAAAAAATTATGACAGGTATAGGTGAACAGAGGACAGCTCAGTTAAATGTGCATGAAATATCACAAGCAAATCTATTTCTTTGTTTACTAAGCAAAAACTAATAAGTAAAGATAGAAATGGTAAAAGTGAATAGGACAAAAGGTGAAATTTATAGGGATAATAAAAGAAAAGGGAAAAGACAGACAACATCAGGATTAAACGCTCATCTCAAGCTCTGGAGAAGGATCCCAGATGTCAGACCACACCTACCCCACCCCATCACTGATTTTTCCTCACAATTCATAGCAATCACTCTAAACTGGCCCTTAGGGTGTCTTGCGATGGGAGCTTTTTGTTTGTTTGCCTGTTTTTTGTTTTGTTTTGTTTTTCAGTCGCCCTCTCCACTTTTCCCAGGACCTAAACTCAAACACTGCCATGGACTGGCAGCTGGCATTTCAGGTCTTGGGATAGCTAGTCATGATGTTATCACCAAAGAAAATGTAAGAATGAGCATGCTGTGTATTTGCTAGCTTCGGATTGTGATTCCATATTAAAATACAGTGGAGTCTCCCCCAAAGCCCAAACACTGTCTTACTTCTCTCCTTACGTTCACATTCACAGATGTACATTTGCATACTTGAAACATACTGCCAATCACCATATACTTAGTAAGTCAGACTGAGCCTTTACTCAAGCTAACAACCAACATGAGGGAATATGCTATCAACAACCCAAAGAAAACTGCTAATGTTATGACTACACCCCATTCCAGTGGTTTATTCCAGTGAAATATTTGTCATAGGCCTATGTGGTTGAACACTTGGTCTACAGTTATTGCAGCTTTTTGGGAAGGTTGCAGAGCCCCACTGGAAGAAGTGGATCACTGGAGGTGGGACCTAAGGCTTTGTAGCCCTGCCCTACTTCCTATTCACCTTCCTCTTCTAGAGTGTGAATGCAGTGTGACCAGCCAGCCTCTTGATCCAAAATTTATGCCTTCTCTGCCTCCTGCCACATCTTCCATGTCATGATTCACCATGTCCTTCTGAAACTGTGAGCCAAAATAAACCCTTTCTCCCTTAAATCTCACATGCCAGGGTATTTATCACAATAAAGAGAAAGTAACTAAGAAAATTATACATTGGGAATGCATTAACAGTTGCAGAATTTTATATTTGGTATCAAGATGATCTTACACCTTCCATGGTTTCCTGTTGCCAAAATAAGTGTTTCATGTGCAACATAATATATAGTGCATAATATTCTTGTAACCAAATTATATAGAAGAAAATATGATAAAATTATTTGGAAAGCAAACAGAATTCAGAGTTATATGCAATCATATTCAACAGTACTTAATTATATTGTTGAATTTCATTAGGACTTATTTCTGTATTTAAACACTTAAGGAAATGATTTAACTAAGACACATCATCTAGTACCATATTTAAACCACAGTAAAACTAGAACAACATTTTTTTATGATTAGGAAAAGCTATACATGATAGCAGCCGCCACCTTCTGGGATCATGCCCTAGCTGCCAGATGTCTATTTTACAAAACACTATGTTGTTAAATCTCCTTGACAACAAGCTTCATTCCAATAAATGGGAATATGGGCCAGTCCAGATAATGAGGTTTGTTTTGTTATTCTGTTCCCTCTGAAAAGCCAAAGGCAGATGTTAGTTTTATCAAACGCAAGAAAAAAATTTATCAAAGCACTTGGGCTTTTATAAGTGGAAGAAATTAGTGAAGATTGATTTGGAAGGGCAAAAAGAAAAGCACTAGAACACACATGCACAACACACATTTGAACACATATGGATCAAGGAAATCAAAATATCAAATCAGAAACCTTAAAAAATTTATAGTTTTAATTTTATTCTGTGTCCATAGTGTTTTGCCTGCATGTATGTATATGCACCATGGGTATGCCTACTGACCTGGACATCAGAAGAAGTCATCAGACCCCCTGGAATAAGAGTTGCGAATGATTGTTCGCTATGCAGTCAGTGCTAGGAACTGACACCCAGTCCTTTCCAATAGCAACAAGTGCTCCTAGCAGCCGAGTCATCTACCCAGCCCTCAGAAGTCTCTTGCCCCCAGCCTTGAATATCTGCTCTAATGAAGTTTTGTTACCTAAGATAAGACCAAGAAAAAAGGAGGGGGGATAATTTGCAAATATAAAATAGAAGTCCAGATGTTTTTGTGCAAGCAGTCTGTCACCTGGCCAGGTGAGGCTTAGGTTGGGGTCTGGCCTTAGCTAAATGTTACTCTGGGCTGCAAGTGTCTTCAAGCTCTCCCAACCTGTGAAAAAGAAGAAGCTTAGATATTTGAAGATTTCCTCCAACTCCAGTAGTCTATGTTAGAATTTTTAAATAAGTGCCAGAAAGACCTTGAAACTCATTCAAAAAATAATAGCATTCATATGAAATCTACTTTTAGCTCATTAATATATATATATAATATATATATATATAGGTGCAGATGGCTTGTAATTTAAAGATATCCAACACACCAACCCAACTGGTTAATGTGGTAATATCTATAATTGCCTTCATGCTACAGAATCCATCTATCAAACAATAAGCAGTTAGGAGACATTTACATATGAAGCCTCTTCCCAGCCAGAAAGCTAGGCTTCTCTGCTTTTATTAAGACTTTGTGCTTTAAAGAGGGCAGGACCACTAAAGGATGATATAGACAGTCATATTGGTTCCTCTGGTTTGTGTTTGCTGGGTGATAGTTTATATTCTTTCTTTGATGCAAACACGGTGTGGCCACTGGTAGATTGTCCCTGCTTCAGTGGCTGACTGAAGTGTGCACTTGGGCAGTGCTGACTAGCTTTAGTGTGGTGTATACACACAGAAAGAAATGGGGGGGAATAAAACTGGGAGGAGGACATATTGGGGAGAGAGTCTAGCAGAAGTTGAATAGAGAGAGTGAGGGGGTTGATCAAAGTGTATGAGAATGTATGACATTCTCAAGGAATAATAGAGAGCGATTGAGACCAGGGGCAGGAGAGATGGCTCCTCAGGTAACAGTATTTGCTAACTCTTGCAGAAGACCTGATTTTGGTTCCCATCACTCACATGGTGGCTCACAAATATCCTTAACTCCAGTTCCAGGAGATCCAACACCCTCTTCTGGCCTCCACATACACAAGACACTCTATGTGGTGCCCATATTTGCATACATGCAGGCAAAACTCTCATAGAAACAAAATAAAAATAAATAAATCCTGAAGAAAAAAGGTGGAGAGTAATAAAGAAAGATACTCAAAGTTGGCCTTTGTCCTCCGGATGGGTAGACACAGGCAAATGCACTGCACACACACATATACCACAGAGAGAGCAAGAGAGAAGGGAAGAGAGAAGAGAAAGAGAGAGATTATATAGGATTGACTTTGTTTTATAAGTTAATAAATTAAGAAAAAAAACCCTATTGAAAATTCTGAGATGATTTGCGTATTGAATTGTTATTATGTATGGTATTATGATAATTTTCAAAACATTATGTTTACATTATCCATTCATTTCATTTGTACTGCTTAACCACTCATCACTATTATTTTCCACATAATCGTCCTCAAAGAATGTAAGCATTTCAGAGGAATATAGCCAGTCTCACAATGACATCACAAACAAACAACAATAAGGGAGACAAAGTCTATACTGTCAAATCCTGACGACTTAGGAGACCACACGCATATGGCCATTTGAAATTCATCGAACGGTCTCCACTTTTAAATTTAGACAGAGCAAGAGAAATCCCTATCTAACTTACTAAAACATTTGACACATAGAACATTTTAAAAGGAACATGTCTGGGCTCAGGGGGATGGCTCAGCAGGTAAATGTACCAGCTGCTAAGCTGAGGAAGTAATACAAATTGTCCTCTGACCTCTTCACACATCTGAGATATAGGCATATCCACCAAATATGTGCACTAAATAAGCAACTAAGTAAAAAAAAATATATCTGAGGGGCTCGAATAGTTCGAGATTATTTTTAAAATCACAAAATCTTCTATAGGTAGACATATTATACATACCACAAACACCAGCAGTTTTTTTCTTTTATTTAAAGTTTCCAACCATTTGTTTCAATAATCAAATATTGAATTTACTCAAATAATTACAATTTGAATTTACTCAAATAAATCAAATAACCCATTCATTCATCTCAAATATTATTTTAAATTGCATTTAAATTGATGCATTATCTGTATTAACTACTACCACCACCAAATTACTCATGTCAACAGAGCTAGAAGAATTTTCTGATAACAAAAACAAACTACAACTATACTTAAACATGTAAACAAGTAACAGTGAGACTTAATGCTTACCCTGGAGAAGTAGTCTTCCCCACGGTAACGCATACCAGCTGGCTATACTTTATAAATGATCAGCTCTGAAAACCTACATATAACCATCATACAGACTGAGAAGGTTGTATATACTTATTTACTTAGGAATATATGTGTGTGTGTATGCATATATACATATATGAATATAACAATTAATAACAAGGCCACTAATTTGAAAGAGAAGAAAAGGTATATGAGAGGGTTTGGAAGGAGGTAAGGGAAGGGAGAAATGATTTAATTATATTATACTCTGAGAAAATAAAAGAAATAATTAAAAAATAGTACCTAACAATGTTGTTTACAAGAAATGATATGCTCATCACCTAAATAACAGGGACTTTCAGAGATGAGAAGCAGCAAACCCTAGTAACATTCAAAGGCAGTGGAAATGGTTCCCACGCCACGGCTCCTGCCACACCCTCTCAGGCATGTTGACACTCAGGGAGAGCCTGGAGTCACCCAGCTCTGTCTGTGATGTGACAATAAATAAGGAGTGCACATCCAATTTTCCTTTAAGAAGAGTTCACACACATAATTCTGAGAAGCCAATTAGCATGTCACCCACAGATGTGTCTGTCAGGTAGGTAGCAGTTTTTCTTCCTGTATTTATTATCCTAGGTTGCTTACATGGTAGAGGTCTTAAAAACTATAATTTCCTAATTTATGGATGGGAGAAATTATATCCAACACCACGAGAAGTTGATGCGTTGTTATCAATCATCCCCAGCACATCCCCTTGCCTCCAAAGCTAGGCAAAGACCCTACAAGAATCCCACTTTAAGACACTGAGTATTCCCACATGTATTATAGCATGCCAGTGAACATCATTCTAGTAGAAATATCACAATAGCTTTTAAAATGTTACAAGGGAGTAAACTAGTTAGGTAGATGCATAAACAGCCTCAGAGTTTCTGTCCACACAAGAGGGAGAACAGTGGCCATCAGGATCCTCCAGCAGGGGTGACTTTGTCCTAAGGGCTGTACAGGATTTGCAGTAGGGCTGTGGATATGCTGTATGTATATGTACACACACACTTGTACAAATTTATAGGTGAGAAATGGAAATGAACTTAGCTCAGTATAAAAAAGGATAAAAAAGCAGACCAGTCATAAAGTTCAAAGGCAGATAGACTTACCCGCTATACCTCCCAACAGTATAATTTTCCACATAAACTGTAAACTAAATTCTTTGCTTAGCAAGTACTTTTCAATTGCCACAACACTGTGGTATCAAAAATGACCTGTCCCCTTCCTTCACACAGCCCTCCACCTTGCTACTTCTGAAATGTTTCTGACAGTGCCAGATAATTTCTCTGGATTGTATTCTAATAGATCCAAGACTACACTGCCTTCAAATCTCAGAAGGGGAAATTTGCAGAAAGTGTTACCTTCTAAATAGTTGCATTTTGAAAATTCACTGCTCTGATCATTTAAAAATTTCTGTTTCAAGTAGAGGTCTGAGGGCGACTGTGTCAGCAATTATAAGTGCATACACCAAATCAGTGACGATGTGTAAAACTGTGAAGATTGTCCATGACAGCTTGTCTGGAAGAGCAACAAAAATCATCAGTGAATGGTTACCAAAAAAGAAAGAAAGGGGGAAAAAGTCCTAGTACACAACAATGCTTGACATTCTACTGTCTTAATTTTTGGCAAAAATATTTAACTTACTGTCATTTTAGATTATATATGTTTTTTTTTCTTTTCTGTAGATATATTTTCAGCTTTATAAGGAAAAGAGAACACAAAAGATTCCTGGGTTCATGTTACAAAAATTGGCCTCATGGACAGCTTTGTTAAAAGTAGAGTTCCATATGTTCTTTCTCATATTCAGAATCTAGCCAACAGTAAATGTACATATGCAAACAAAAGCACCTGTGGGCCTAGCACACGTAGAAAAGAAAGCAGGAAAGCCGACCTTTAAGGAGATGAGCAAGGACTGAATGCAGGTAATGAGCATGACTTATGCAGTGCAATATAAACCTAACTGGTTTTCCAATTCTTACTCTGTCTCAGATTTTTTTTTGGGGGGGTGGTGGGTAAGTACTTAAAAACATATTCCATAGTGAGAGTGTAAAATCCAATGTAAAGCACTGCTGTCTCAGTTTGCCTATTCTAACTGTACAGAAGTTCACTGGGCTGTTATGAGCTTTTTATTTGCAAGGTTTTTTTTAAAACAAAGTGTATAAAATTTAAAATAAAAATATTAAATCTAAGGCATTGGCCTGGAAGAAGAGGAATCTTTAACCATTTTATCACTCTCCATCAATTCAAGAAAAGTAGGAGATGCCTGCTAGTATTAAAACCCCCCTGACGAGTTTCAGTTTTTCACCTTTAAGGCTGTCTTTGAACTGTGTCTCCCCAAAAGATGAAGTGCTATTTCCCTGCACCTGTGAATGTGGTCTTATTTGTAAGCAGGGTCTTTTTAAAGAGTCAGGTTAAGAAGTGGTCATTACAGTGGGTCCTAGAGTGACCATGCTACTGCATGAAGGGGAAATTCAGAAAGAAAGACACACACAGGTTGCCACCATGTGAATCCTGGAGTCACACTCTCATGAGGCAGGAGCTTGGAGAAGCTCACAGACAACCTGCAACAAGCCCTTCCCTTATGCCATGAAAGGCCGCTTGGCCTAGCCAAACCTTGATCCTAGCCATTCTGTTTCAAGCCTTTCAACCTGCAGTACTTACGGATTTGCTAGCAAAGTATGGCAACCAGACACTCTGGCGTAACCCTTCTTTGAATGGTTAGACTCTCTTTTTGGAAAGCTGGTCAGAGGGTTATTGTTTAGTTCTCCTCTTATCAGTCAGTACTGTGCAACCATTTGCTTGTGAGTAAATGGTGTGATGACACAAATTTATGAAATGTTCTGCTAGGGTTATATTAATGTTATCACTTAACTTAATCATAGCTTCATCAAGAATAAATTACCCTCTTTCATAAGACGTCATAGGAAATGTCTTGAACTAAGGAATAGTTTATGAGGTTTATAAATTACCAGGAAGCATAACATCAATGAGTAGAATTGGTTTTTCCCTCTGAACTCACATGTTTTCTCACTTTGAACTAGACCAACTCATGTTTTTACTGTTACTAAAGTTAGCTACATGAATAATAGAGGAACAATTACTATGAATTATAGATGTGAAGTAATGGAGTTCAGGGAAATGCCCTGACAGTAGAAGATGGTTTGGCTTCATTTTTTACCTGGGATGTTGTGATGTAATTCTACTGTCCCACAATGTCAAAACAGACTTAAGTTACATGTGAGAATAATAATAGATAAGACCAGCATAGATTGAAAAAGAAAACATCAAAATCAAATGAGCATCCTTTACTACACTCAGAAAATTCAACAAATGTCCTCCCAATTCAGTTGCTTTCAGATAATGTCATTTTTCATCATTTGTAACAAACACAAAAACTATTGTACGCAATAGTATGTATCGAATGGGTGTCAGGGAATTTAAAAGTTAAATGCAACTTCAAATCTAAGCTAGCAGCAGATTGAGCTACATATTCAAAATCCTGTCAGGAAATGCATGAAATCTGGTATTGCTAACAAACATTCTTAAACACCTGCTACACAGAATGAAGAAGCAGGATTAAAAGGTATACAGGAGAGGAGAAGTCTACCACTTTTTTTTTCTTTTTGAGATATCACCTCATTCTGTAACCCTAGCTAGCCTGGAACTCACTACACAGCTTATGTTGTCCTTGAACTCACAGGTAATGTTCCTGCTTCAGATGTCTGCATACTGAGATTATAAGCATGAACCACTATACCTGGCCCAGCTAATTTTTTAATTGACACTCACTTCAAAGAGCAATGCGACCTTCCAAAAGGAATGCCTATAAACAACAGTATTTAGCCCATGTGTCCAGCATATCTGTTTTAACTAAGAGATTTGGGGTGACTAGGTACTTAGGACCAGATTAGCATGAGATGACAAAAGGCTGGATCTGAGACTCACTCTATTATGGCTTGGGGTTTTTAAATGTTCCCCAAAAGCCCCCCCTTCAATTAACCTAATTGGCGAGCTATTAATTACAATATCAATGTTTTCATGATCCAATTTCTCCATTATTCTTATAGGAATTAATATTACTATTACAGCTTTGTATTCACTATGTATTATTATCACTACACAACGAGGCAAATATACTAACACATCATTAAGAGTTAAGATTTGGCCACCATCCTATGAGCATGTTAGGAGATATTGGAGCCTTTAGGAAGGGCTTGGTCAGAGGAAACTAGGTAACTGCGCAGTATACACTTGAAGGGAAATTGGGACCCAGTCCCTCATTCTTTCTGTTTCCTGGCTGAGAAGGCATGAGCAGCTGTGCTCCATTGGCACCCCACATGATGATCTGCCTCAGAAAAGTCCTCAGAACAATGGAGCCAAATGGACTGTAGACTGAAACTTCTGAAAACAGAAGCCTGGGTTAACCTTTCCTCTTCTTACATTGATTATCTCAAGTGTTTTGTCACAGTGTCATAAAGTTGACTAACCGATTCCTTCTGAACCTCTCTCATTTATTCCACCTGTGCTATTCATCAGCGATTTGCCACCTGAGGCTATTTCACTGCAGGTTAAGAATGGCAATTCTCAGGCCAGAGTCAAGCAGGTTGCCCCTTCTGCTGTGACAACTTGAGATTGTGAAAATGACTGTGAGTCTCAGTCAGGAATCACTATGCCATTGCAAAGGATCATGGGAAGGAAGCGGTTAGCTGCCTGTGGAAATATGAGAGAGGACTCTTGCTCCCACTGAGTTAAGATGGCTATTCTGATAAACTGTGGTGTTTATCACCACACATCCAGAAAACTAAATATCAATGAGTCTGTTCTATAAGACCACACAGGAAACCAATGGCACACCTCAGTTGGATGAGGCTACAACCTACCAAGGTAAAGTCAGAAGATGGCTGACATCATTGCCCTTTCACTGCACATTCTAGCAAGGCCCTGGTGCTTTCCCATAGGTTTCCTTGGACTTTGAAAGAGTCACCTAAATGGCATCTGCTCACTTCAACTGGCACTTAGAAGGGTACCTTGTAATTCCTGGCCTGGATATGGAAGTTAGGAACCCCAGGCTAGAGCCCAAGCATTTTGAGAAGTCCCTAGGTGAATTTTTAGATTTTTTTCACATTTATTTATTTGGAAGTGGGGTGGTGGTGGATTGAATAAGGATAACCCCCTAGGCTCATATATTTGAATGCCTAGCCACCAGGGACTGGCACTACTCGAAAGGATTAGAAGGATTAGGAGGTGTGGCCTTGTTGGTGTAAGTGTGTCACTGGAGATGGGCTTTGAGGTTTCAAAAGTATGTCAGGCTCCATCTATCTATCTGTCTGTCTGTCTGTCTGTCTGTCTGTCTGTCTATCTATCATCTACTTATCTATCTATCTATCTATCTATCTATCTATCTATATCTCTGTCTCCACAAATATATTTGCCCACAGATCAGGATGTAGATCTCTCAGCTACTTCTCCTGCTCCATGTCTGTCTGCATGCCTCCATGCTCCCTGCCATGATATGAACTAACCTCTGAAACTGAAAGCAAGCCCACAATTAAATGCTCTCTTTTATAAGAATTACTTTGGTCCTGGTGTTCATTCACAGCAGTAGAACCGTGACTAAGACAGGAGCATTTTCCATAGGGCACACACAGAGGTCAGAAGACAACTTGAAGGAGTCAGTTGTCTCCTTCAATCATGTGGGATCAAACTCAGGTCATTAGACTTGATTGCAAATAGCTTTACCAGCTAACCCTTCATGCCAGTCCTCTCTAGGTAAAGATTAGAGTTGCCTCTGAGAACTAACCTAACTCCCTGGACTGACTCAGGTAATCCCAATCCTCAGAAAGATGTTTTACTACTAAAACATAGGTTTCTTGGAGCCAGAGCCAATGAATTGCATTTCCTGCTCTGAAACATAAGCTAGTGGACTGTCCACACCCTGCTCACCTGAGATGGCCACCCTGTTCTTTCAGCATCGCCAAGGAGGGCCCCACTTCCTCATTTCTCTGTATGGGACTCAAAACTCTACTCTGACCCCAGTTTAAGTTTTAAAGGAGGGATCACATTTCTATATATTGTTCTTTTCTTTTGTTCCAGTTTTCTGTAAAGAAAAATAAATACCTTTAAAGCATAAGAGACTGGAAATAATGTGCATTGTACTTTTACTAAACATAATTCCTCTTTCTTCTTTTTGCCCTTTAGACTAGACCATAAACTAACAAGTGAGTGTTGCAGCACAGCATAGCTATTTCTACATTGCATAAAAATACAGAAATGGAAGAAAATGAGCTGTGAAGTGAAAATGTACATCTCTGCACACATCCTATCATATTTTCTTTTGCTTTCCTGGCACTATGCCTTTAGAATTTCCAACAGAAAAGTGTAGGGGCTCCTTTATAAGGATGACTATGAATAAAAGGCAAATAAAACAGACAGCATTGTAAGTCCAGCATCCAGCACAAAGTGAATGTTCAGTAAGTCCTAGACAAGGTCATTCTGAGTACATGCCCAGAGCTTGAAAAATTCTTTTAATTAATTTGTTCAAAAACTGATTTTCTAAGGCTGGAGAGATGCCTCAGCAGCTAAGAGTGCTGACTGTGTGATCAGGGTAGCTGATTACAGTTTGGATGCCAGCACCCACATAACAAGTGGGCCATCCTGCCCCTGTCTGTAACAGCATCTCCAAGGAGGAGGGCAGAGACAAGAGAGGAGGTCTCAGGGAGAGACCCCACCTCAAAGGAATAGATAGAGACCGAGGACACCCAGTTACCCTCTCTAGGCTTTAAATGAAGGTCACACATGTTCATACACTGCACACACACACTCACACACGTGTGCGCGCACGTACACACACACAGACACATGCACACTTAGAGACAGCATCAATACACATAAATAAATACAAGAAATATTTTAAAACTGCTTTTCTTGGGCTGGAGAGATGGCTCAGCCGTTAAAGGCTAGGCTCACAACCAAATATATAAAACTGCTTTTCTTCATGGAAAGAAACCTAAACTTCTAACAGTTAGGACTCTTACCCAGCATTGTCATGTCAGAACATCACCAATGTTTTCTAAAGAACAATTCAACAATCATTCACTACTATATATTCTTACCCAAACCCCTAACTGAAATGTGTGGAATAAGAAAACTATAAGATTGAGAGTTATGTGAGCTATCTCAGAAACATGGAGCGTAGCTGGCCACACCTGCGGGAGTGAATGACAGAGCTCAAGGATTCTGTTATTAAGGTCGAGTCCTGTGAGACTGATTCAGGTATTACAAAGCCAATCTCTTTCCTGTGTCTGTTGCTCATCTTGTATGACTTCTTTTGTTTCTCTTACATTCTGTTACCTAAACACAACCACACTGCGATTTTGGCTGCTAAAAACCAGCTATGAACCTAAAGGCCTTGAAAAAAAATTAATGTCTCTCCAAAGAGGAGGTGGTAGGGAATTCAAACACAAACTGTTCTCTTCACAAGAGAACTGAAGATTATAAAACTGAAGGTTACTTGAAAAGGGAAATAGATCACCCTAATGTTTTAACTTTGAATTCTTTTTTACTATGTTTTGAAGGGAATACAGTCTATTGTTTCTTACATATTAATTCCATAATGATTCTCTGTAAGATCTAAAAAGCTACCAATGATTGCTAGACATGAGATTTTTATTAAACTAATCTTGGAGTAAATGAGGTAACAGCAGAGCTCTTTGCTTGACATCATCTCAGGTTTTACAGCCACATTGGCATTCTGTCCATGAAACATGAGTGCAGCGATGACTTCATTCTCCAGGATGAAGAATAATTGATCTTAACCTTCGTATCACTTTCCTTGAACTTGAAGCACTAGCTCAGTTGCAGGCAGAGATAAATAAAATTTCTGCGAGAAAGGGATGACATTGTAAAAGGTTACCTCCAAAGGCCAGAAGCACATACTTCAGGAAATTTTGAGAAATCCTTGCCACACACTGTCTTTGAAAACAGCCAAAGTTTTGCTCTATTAGGAGGTAGTCAATATTTTTTTCCTTACCCAGTTGTTGCATGAGAAAAATTAAAACCGTATTATTAAGTACAAACCCCAACAATTCAGAATAAAGTACGGTGTAAAAGTAGGTTATTATTTGCATTCAAGTTATTAATGTGATACTTTTGTTACCACAAATTTAAGAAACCCTAGGAACTTTCTTTGCTGAAGTTGACTCTTAATTCTGATTTTCCATAAACGACATGCGCAGCTTAAGTAGTGGTTTTGCTGCAGACCTCACTTGACTCTTGCTGCCTCCTTAGTTACTAAGGCAGTCCCTGTTCTGCCCGCTACTTTCCTTTGTTCTTCACTCCCTGGTGTTATTTGCCATAACGCGCCCCCCCCCTCCCCCAGAACATAACTGTCTTTGTATTTTGGCCTGAGAATTTTGTCATGCTTTAAAGTCAACAATGGCAGTGAGGTAAACATTTCACCACAGTTTTTCAAATCCCGGTCCATAAGGTAAGAAAGTTTGCTAGGGCTCATCTTACATTTAATATTTCTCTTTCCCAAACTAGTGGCCACTAAGTGTGCTTTTCTTTACTTTTCCTCTTTTGTATATAGTGCCTCATCAAGGCTAGCTGATACAGGGAGACGAAACCCCACCACTATGTACACATCCCTGCCAGTGGGACACACACACACACAGTGACTGGACAGACCTCTGGGAGCTAGAGTTGAGCACCCTGCACAGGTACTGTACCCATGACAATCATCACATGATGCACGATTTCCTGACTGACACTGCAGGAACGAATGCACTTTACTAGTTACACAGCTACCCAGATCACCACCACCACACCATAACGCAAACCCGCAACCCCTTTCCCCTAGCTCCAGGTACACAGGTACTGTCCCAGAGCCAGACTTCCACCGTGCTAGTACCCCCAGGTGGCCACCTCTGCCAGGAGGCCGCTCACCTTGACTACAGTCGCAGTAGCCCCAGTCCACTTTGCCTTGGGCGTTCCGATAGAAGCACCAGGGTCTGCCCGCGCCATTGGGGCTCCGGCAGAAGTTGTGCCGCTGCTCTCGTAGCTCAGCCCAGCTGGCCGGAGGCGACCGCTCCAGGAAGGGCGGCACCTCGTCCCAGTGCAGACACGGGGCGCCGAGATCCGTGGCGTTGCCCCAAGGCTCTCCTGCCCTGCAGCGGCGTGGAAGAGTCGGGGGCGTGTGCCGGGCGGTGAGGACTTGCGGCCGCTGGGCAGCGGGTGCCCGCGGCGGGAGCGGGAAGCGCGGGGTCCTGGGTGGCAGCCGCGAGCTGGGAAGGTGGTGCGCGTGTTGGGGACGCAGTGGGGACGGATGCTGGTGGTGCAGGGGCGAGCGCGAGGCGGGATCAGCGCTGGCCACTGCGGGCAGTGCCCCTAAAATCACAGCCAGCACGCAACGGGCGAGCGCCATGGCTGCGGCGCCGAGTGTGGTCCATTCTGGGCTCCGGGTCCCCGTGGACGGGGCGGGGCCGGGCCGGCAGAGTCCTGGAGCCCCCTCCCACGCTCGCGCCGCCGCCCTGCTCTCCCGGATCCCCGGGGCGGCTGGAGGACGGAACAGTGACCTTAAGGGTCTGCCTCCCGGAGCAAAGGCTGGAGCGCCAGAGACGCTGGGCACTGGGAGCCCTGCCTGGAGCCCGACCTCCACCCTGACCTCGGCCCGAGGCGCGGGCTCTTGGTGCCAATGCGGGGGACGGTCTAAGCTGCCTGTGCCAACAGGCACACACCACAGCCCTGTCTGGCGGCTCCCGCCTGGCACGGGTCCCTCCCGCTGTCGGTCGTCCTGGTTTTGCAATCTCTGGAGAAATGTGGACGGAATTATATGCACCTCTCTGTCTTGGCAATTCACAGGATAGAAGTTACGAAAGCCCACAAGTGTTAAAATCACGCTGCTGAGCTGAGTCTTTTAAGGACCACAGCACAACCCCACTGGGCTTGAGATTCCAATATTCACACTGTGTCCCAATGAACATTAGCAGAAATGAAATGCCTGAGCAGACCCAGCAAAAGGAGCTTGAGCTTTTCTCCTTCCTGCCTCCCACTTTCCACCAGATGCCTTGGACACCAGTTGTTACAGTTTTGTAAGGATTCATCCTGATCTCCATCTGTCCTCCGCAGGAGCTGCGTCCTTTCCTGTGGCACCTGCCTCCTCCCCGCAGGGCCAGGACTTGAAATAAGCCTCATGATTGATGCCCCAGGCAAAAGATGTACTTATTCAAGCTAGCCTCTGAAGGGGCTGATAGGTTAATATAAGTTAGATTTAGTGAATA
>CAJQZJ010004763.1:15427111-15448611 GCA_907164525.1 Lophiomys imhausi
TAGTAATAAATAAGTGTTAAAAAATAATTTAAAAGTTCGGTTTCAAGCCTCAATCAAAATAGACTCTACCTTTGGGCGATTTTATAGTTTCTCTAATAGTTCAGTATTCCCCTTCTAACATCCCCGTGTGCCACTCTCAAACCTGTTGGATTAGGACTTTAAGAATTAGCTGGGAATGAATGTTTAGGGTTGCCGATTGCTCTGGGCTATGCCACAAAATTAAAGAAGAAACAGGAAGCAGGGGATGAAGATGACAAACTTGCTTTCTGGGATGATCATGTTTCTGCGACGAAGGAACTCTGTGATGCAATCTGAAGAAAACTTGAACAAAATTTAAATCCCTATTGTTAAAACCTAGGTTTTGATCAGAAACTGGGATCCTTGCGTCTGACTTTAAATAATCCAGCGTCTTTTGATATTTTATGGGTCATTTTATTGTGTAAAATAAATATTAGGAACCCAACAATGAGTGTATTTGTCAAATCTTTATTCGAGGTTTTTAATTCAAGATGGTTTAATTAATTGTTTTGATTTCTTCCCACTAATATTTTTCTGGCTCCAAAAGCATTAAGACTGTACTTGTGGAAGAGAGTTAAAATAAAACTTATCTGTGATTTTTCACTTCACTGATGGAGCCTGTCAATCACAGATTTTTGACAGAGTAGAAAACAATTCTAATCCAGGGCAGGCTTGTCTTTTTCCAGCTGTCTCTTCCAGCTTGTGACTGACCAGGGAGGGTTGTCTTGGGCTTTAGACTGACTTTCTTGGACCTCAGTGTCTTCTCCTTCTTCCATGACTTTTACAACCATGGATGCCACACTTCCTAAAACTCCGTATAACCAACCACCACACGTCTCTCATGCACCTTGCAGACAAGAAAATAATGAGAAAGAAGTAAGTTAACAGCCCAGTGACAAGCCTGAGATTGTGGGTTTGGATCCCCACATGAAAAGGGACATGGTAGTGTTCCCATCTTAAACCCATAGGCCAATGGAGTGAAAACAGGAAAATCCCTGGAAGTTTCTATGTCAGCTAGCCTAGGGTAAGCAGGGAAAAACAAGAGACCATGTCTCAAACAAAGAGGAAGGAAGGTCTGAGGCTGTCCTCTGACGTCCACACATGGGCTATGGCATACACAAGCACACACTACACATACACACACGTGCGTGCACACAGGCACACACCACATACACATACACACACATGCACACACACCACATACACACATACACATGCACACACCACATACACATATACACACATGCACACATCATGTTTGTAGAGATAAACATGAGTTAAGAGGATTGTTGAAATTGAGCTTCCTTCCAAGAACAAAGCCTTGGACAGTAAGGCCTGTCTTCCAGCTTCCTATCCCAAAGAGGAACTAGCACTTTTCCATAGCTTACTTACAATTATAATATTGATGCACACAGAGCAGAATTACCCATAGGAAAAACCACATCTGGATTTCATAGCTTCAGTTTTAAAACATATCTTTCTTAGAAAATAAAATGGCATTTGTGTAATTGGAGCACGGATTGAAGGGCTCAATTTGGGTTTTGCCTTCTGTTTTACAGACAAACTTTGATTTAATAAAGTTCTTTGTGTATGGTTCTATCCCCACTAATGTCTTCTCTCCCTCTTTAGCCATTCATCCTTGTGGCCACAGACATGCACATAACCGGGATTTCCAAATCCCAAACTAGTTCTTGAAATGCTTCTCAGCCTCATATCCCTGTCACGCCAGACCTTAACTGTGTCTTCCATAAATTCCCGTCATCCCGTGTCTCAGATATTAAAACTGGAGAGGAAAGTGGGCAGCAGTTCTGTCAGGATTCCATCACGTATTCTTTCTCTGCTTTCCCTTCCTCTCAGCAGAAACAAAGGAGTGGGAACACAAATGTCCTTTCCTAGGTACTCTCCACCACAACATTTGAAAGCCCACAGCAAGGCCCCATAATCTTCCTTTGTGACTTTCAGTTCCATCAAGTGAACACATTGATTTCTGGCCCGAGAATTCAATCTTTTAGTTTTAAAGGCTACTGTGAGTGAGAACCAGAATTATAACGGGAACCCTAGGGAACTAAGGAGAAGGCTGTCCCTGACAAAGCAGAGAGGGCAGGTGGTACCGAGGGCCAGAGAGCACACCTACATCCTCATCTCTTCAGGCTCTGTGGGGACTTATCTGTAAACATTTGTCTCTGTGGTGGTTTATGGAGTCATTTTTCTTCATGTTTTGCTAAATGGGTGTTATGTAGTTAGATTTGGAAACATAACCAGCAAGTATAATATTTTCACAGAGTTACAAAAGTGAATGTATGAATTAACTTCTGAGTAAGGGCTGTTTAAGATTTAAATAGAGCCTTTATTTTAAAAAGCTAACAGCTTTGAGACAGATGGTGTAAAGCAGTGTTTACTTTTACAATCTCATGTGCAGAAAAACGTATTAGAAAAACTGTGGGCATTACTCTCACCAATATTTTTTTTTTTAAAAATCAATATTAGGGCCTTCCTTGGGGCACTGGAAGATTTGAAAGTGAAAGGCATTGTCAGGCTTGCAGGGGAGTGAAAATACAATTACACACCAATGTAATGTTTAATTAAAAACTAAATAATAGTGGTGATAAGGACTATCATCACTGTTATTAAGTATGACACTATCATTAAGATAAGGACAGAATAGAAGGGATGAATCACCAAATGGTTGATAGTATGGTTCTGGGGCAGAGGGCCCTACTGTCAGGAAGTGTCTAGTAATGGAGGCCTGTACCTTCAATTAGCTGCTCCCTTCTTTGCTTACCTTGAGCCGTGAAGACATGGAAGATCAAAGACTGCCCCAGCAGTATGGCTGGACTGCTGACATTATACAGAGTGTTCCAGGGGATCAGGAAGGCTCAGCCCAATTCATTGGGTTCATAATGCACCCGAGTCATTCCATCTCTGTTTTCTTGTTAAGGCTGAAATTTATAACTCACAACAAATTGATTTTTAAGTTTGAATTTACATTTTAAAATTCATTGGAATTTGGTATAATTCCTACACAGATGATGACGACACTACAAACTCTTATTTAGAGCTCTTCAAACGATATGTACAAATAGGTGAGGGATGTGATAATTTTCGCTTTGGACTTAAACCTGTGCTCCATCTGGCTGAAGTCATTCATATCGGGACCTCTGGACACCTCACCTCACTTCTTTAATCCAAAGGCTCCTTGTCTGCAGAAAGGGGACAGTAGGGGCACTTACAGGTTAACTCTGAGAGAGGTATTTCGGGTGATTCATCTCCCTTCCCTTCAACAGTTTTGTCGATGCAGTCCAATGAAACACTCAGGGGTTCCTGTTTGATGCTGTCCAATGAAACACTCAGGGGGTTCGTGAAAAATCTTTGCCTGAGGAGTTTGCCTAAGGACAAGGAGCAGTTTCAAACCTCCTTGCCTTCCAGTTGGAAGGAAGCTGAACACTTAAACAGGTAAAGAGAAGGCAGGAAAAGGCAGCACCCAAACCGCAGGCAGGTAGTCTGGGATTTACAGGAACTCTGCATTGAAAGGGGCACAGAGTGCCAACTTCCAGTCCCACAAGGAATCCTTTCCAGGACCTCCACCTATTTCTTGAAACCTGAGCCTGGGGAAATTCCTACTTGAAAGCCAGCTCACTCCTTCCCCAGGAAGTTTGCAGTGTCTGAGAAGTATTTAGTTCTGTGGAGCAGGGGTCACCTCCAGGTTGAAGCCGAGTTTTATCTCGCTGAGATCCTGCTCTCACTCTCCTGTGGGTGGAGTGTAGGCTGCGAAACGTGACAGCTGCGCAGTCCAGGGTGCAATCCACAAGGACCTCTGTGAACCCTCTGTTGTTATTTGGAGCTTTGGCCTTGAGAGGATGCTGAGAGCTCCTCTGGCCTCCATTCTCCCATTTTCAAGGACTGACTTCAGGAAGATGCAGGAACATTAGCTATTTCACACAATTAATGTCCCATGAGAGTATTTACTGTGTGAGGAATAAATAAGTCGGTGTGATTTTGTGAGTGTATTTCTTTCTGTTCGTCTTTGAAATCTTTAGAACTGTGAATAAAGCTGAGATTAGGAACGGGTTGAAGTGAAAAGAAGAAAGAGAAGCTCTGAGTTGTCCAGCCTGCTTGTTTTGCTGAAGTAAGAAACTACTTCAGAGAACCCAGGTGGTTATAAAAGTTTACATTTGTTTTTTAAATAATTTATTTTTTTTTTATTTTATGTGCATTGGTGCTTTGCCTGCATGTGTGTCCGTGTGAGGTTGTTGGATCCCCTGGAACTGGAATTACAGACAATTGTGAGCTGACATGTGGGTGCTGGGAATTAAAGTCAGGTCCTCTTGATGAGCATCAAATGCCCCTAACCGCTGAGCCATTTCTCTCAAAAGAAAAAAAAAAGGTAATATTTGTCTGGGAACTGGTGAAGCTGAAATGGGGACTCAAAGGTAGTAATTCTGAGACGTTGGCTTCAGTCAACTCCTCGAAACATAGCTGGCGTGTGATATGGCAATAACAGGTCCACTCTCCAATCCACTCTCCATTATTTTTAAGGATAAATTCTAACATTAGAACCAGGCACTGAACAGATGACTACCATTTGAGTACTTGAAGTCAACACCAGAGAACTTCTGCTTTCCTAGAATAAGCACAGCATTGTCCCTTCTACCATGTCTTATCTGCATATCATATTCACTCTTTCCTCTGCTTATACCCAAGCTTGCCAGTGTCCTCACTAATCTGTAGCTCATAGAGTTAAATCATTTGGGAAGTGCAGATTTTACTGAAGAAGTGCTGTTTATTACAGATACCGTACTAAGGCTGCGTTGACTTCTTGCAACCACATAACTTTTAGGTGACATAAAATTACCTAAGACCTTGTCAACCTGACAAAATACTCAGGCTGTGAGACTTCCCATCACCAGATTCTGTTCTTGAAACACATCCACGAAGATGGCACCCTGCTTATTCAGTTCACAACCCCAGTGTCATTGTCCCAGAGCTAACCTTGCTGTAGACTCCTCCTTGGTGGGAAGAAGCGTTCATTCCCGAGTGATTGGCTCTCACGTCCAGTGAGATCTTCCAGTAAGAGTGAATCTTCTTCTCTTCATGCTTTAGCATATACTAGTCCCATATCTACAAGAAAGATCAGAAATCAGCAGCCAACCTGATAGGTATGCAAGCCAAGTGTATTTCACTTCCTTACTAGGAATTTGTGCATTATTTAATCATCCAGATGTAGTGGTACACACTTTTAATTCCAGCACTCAAGAGACAGAAGTAGGAGGACCAAGAGTTGAAGACCAGCCTTGGCTACATAGTGAGCTTGAGGTCACCCTGGGCTACCTGAGATCTTGCCTCCAAAACACAGATAATAGTAATAGTAACAACACTAATGAAAAATCAACAGCTTGCCCATGAAATTATAGATGACGGGCTTTTCTTAGATATCAGAATGTTTTTGGCTGCAAACAAAATAAGTCTAAACTCAAAATGTGTTTCAAACAAGGTATTTGAAAGGACTTACATGGTCTCATACAAGATGAGTTTTTGGTTTATACGCTATTGGGATCTGGCTCCCTCCCCCCCTTGCTTAGGCTCTTAATGTTGGCTTCACCTTCAAATGACACAATAGAGATCACATCTAGATAGAGCCCCCGTTCACAAAAAAAGAAAACTGGTGCTTTTTGGCCTTTCTTTTAAGATAAAAACAAAAATAATCTTTTCTAGAAGCTTCCCAGGGATATTTTTTTTCAACGATTTCTGGAAAGGCTTACATAAAAACTCACAAGAGCTCAAACTGAGAAGGTTAGTGTCTGTGACGTGCTCAGCCATCAATAGTACAGCTGTACTACACTCCCTCACCCCAGGCTGAGGGCCATCGCTAAAGAGGGAGTGGAAAGATCGTCAGACACAGAGGTCAGGGAGGACCTGGATGAAACAGTCTCTTGTGCACATGTGGCTACATGCTCAAGATCAAGCCAGTCAACATTCCAGCAGACCATTGATGGCTTAGCTTGGAGGCAAAGTCAGCTGTCTTTAAGGGCGTGGCCCCTGTTAGCTTGACCAAGCTCCAGTGGATGGCCTCATGTTGATGAGTATACGGAGAGCACAAATTCAGTTGTTTTTTGTTTTGTTTTGTTTTGGTTTTTAAGGAACATGAAGTTTGGAACAGGTGTTAAAGAATAAGGGGACAGATGGTAGAGGGGTAGGGAATGAATTAGATCAAAATACACTGTACATGTGTATGAAATTCTCAAAGAGTTAATAAAATACTTTAAAAAGAAAGGTACTCTAGTTAGGATTTTGGGTGTGGGTTCAGTGCATAAAATGGTTGCCACACAAGCATGAGGACCTGAGTTCAAATACCTAGATTCACAAAAAGTTGAAGAGAATATACCATGTGTCTGCAATCCAAGCACTCCCATGGCAAGATGAAAGGCAAAGACAGGAGAATCCCTCCCCCTAGGAAGCTCACAGGCCTGGAGCACATGGCAGCCAGCAACAACAAAAAGAGAGACCTTGTCTCAAAGAAGGTGAAATATGAGAACCAAGATCCAAGGTTGTCATGTGACCTCCACAGGCACATCACACACACAGACACAGACATACACACACACACATACGCACACCATGGCACACTCACATCTGCACACAAATACATATACAATTAAAAAATATTTTAAAAATGTTATAGAAGATACTATGCCTATCTTCTATAAGATTTATTTATAAGCCACCAGGCATGGTGGCTTGTGTCTCTAATCCCAGTATTGTGGAGGCTGAGCCAGCAGAATTTCTATAAATTTGAGGCTAGCCTGGACAACATGGTGAGTGCCAAGGAAGCCTGGGCTACAGTCTATCACCTGGTCTCAAAAAACTAAATAATAAAAATTAAGAATAGAGTACTTATAGTATGACCATTAGAGTTTTCCAAATGCTAAATATCTTATGAATACATTATGTTGTCAGTAAATCTCTTTTTAAACAGAAAACTCCAAGCATCTTAGTTTACCCACAGTTGTATCTCTTGGTCTGTTTTATTAGCAGAGTTAGTCTCCTGTTTGTCCAGCTGCAATAAAACAAAAGATTTTTATCAATGAAATCAGGTGTCTAGGCTCTTGGTAGACTGCTAGAGAGCCTAACAGTTGCCTTATGAAACTTACTGTGTCACCCTGTCTGGAGCTGCAAACATTTACACACAGACAGAAAACAAAAGAAATAGACCAGTGCAAGTGTGAGATTTCAGCCAGCCCTGAACTGTTGCCAGGGAGGGGGATTGTAGGTAAGATGTCACCATTTTTTAAAGTTATCTATAGTAGAATAATACCAAAGACAAAAATAAAACAAGACAGTCATGCTTTAATTGGGTATGAGATAGTGATTTTTTTAAATTAAACTAATATTTATTCTGCAAAACAAAGCATTCCCTGTGTGTTGCAAATAGCCCTTTCCCAGTGAAAATTTCTACCACCCTTATTTATCTATTTATTTATTTATTTATTTATTTATTTATTTATTTATTTATCTATTTATCTATTTATTTATTTATTTTGCATTTCTGTGTACCATTCCCCAAATAAAAGCTTCCAAAGCATCCAAAAGCTTATATTTATGCATAACACTTCTATAACAACTAAAAACAAAATTTACTAGTAAAGATGGAATCAGAAAAGTGTTTTCCTTCTCTGGGATTAAAAAAAAAATCACATTGTGAAGGATGTACACCTCACCGACTAACTCAATGTTTGGTGGAGTTTTCAAACTCACTGCTACTATTTGCAGCCTAGTCATGCGATGTATGTATGATATCACCTTAGACTACCTTTAGTTCTACAAGCCTTGGCAATTTCTACTAAATATAAAAAGCTCCTGCACATGACACAGTGGTCGTCAATATCAGATGATCTTTGGAAAGATGAAATATGGTCAATCAATACAGAACTAGGGCATGGTATTTACTATGTCCCTGGAGTACAAAGCTGAGGATGAGCAGGCATTTTTATTCAAAATGCTAGGTTCCATAACAGACTCCAAAATAACAAATCATAACTCATGAAGTAAGTTCCTTCAGAATCTCACTTAAGCATTCAACTAATTTATGTATTTATATTTATGTAGGCTTTTTAGACTTATGTATTAGATTAGATTTATCGGGTTACATATTTGGTTATTTATTTAGGTTTATTTAAATATCTAAATCATTTATTTAGGTGTTTAATAAGATAGTCTATTCCTTTCAGGATCCTTGCATGTAGTGCAAGTTTCTCAGCAGCCAGTTCTCACTGATTCTACCTCCCATCTTGAGGTTCTCTTAAAAATCAGTGGGTTAATTACCACTGTGAGACAACTGGCTGATGATATGTTTTCTCCTGCCAATTTACAAGATTCTCCTGGGAAATAAAAACAAAGCAAAACAACTTGAAAGTATTGTGGTTTGCTACAAGCATACATTTTCCAGTACGGTCTTTCTCCAAGGGGGCAGGCTGGATTGAGCACTTCTAGAAGCATTGCCCCAGAAGGGCCAGAATCCACATAGTCTGTGAGAGTTCGTTGTTGCACCACCTCCCCCCAAAAAGTTAACAATGTGGACTCTTGTGGGACCAGGCAAAGTTGAAGCAGAGCTTTACTGACAATTATGACAGAAAAGCAAGAAATTGAGGGAAAGTGAAAAACTAAAAAAAAGTAGGAAAAACTTTCAGAGAATTGGGAGATTGTCTGAGTAAGGAAAAATCCACTGAACTTCCTTGGTGTAGGGGTTTTACGGGGGTATGGCAGAAACTGGAGAGAGACTGAGGTAATATCTGTTGAGATGAGCTACTTCTCTCAACCATCATGGAGTACAATGTCAGACTGAGTCAATGGAGGAACCCCCTGGCTCAACTAAGGAGATAATCCCATGCCATGTATGTACTCTGTACCTCTTAGAGATGGTTGAAACTCCCTTCTTCATCCCTGACTCTGGTTTTGTTAGTCTTGACCTTGACTACCAACTAGACATTATTGGTTGCTGGCTACTGTGGTCATCTGCCTTGCAGGTGTTCCAGTTGCTTCTAACTGTCCTAAGTTGTCCCTGTTCTCCCGTCCACCAAGTAGTAACAGGGCTGTCGATAATCTCCTTGTCTGTGGGATGGTCTGGAATCTGCTTCCTGAAATAGGAAAAGGTCACCAGAAGCCAACCTTACTTACAATCTGCTCCATTATAATCACCTGTATTGGAAGCTAGGCTACATGAGAGAGCAACAGAGCCTCGCACTCGTGACTCAAAGGCTCCAGAGGAGGGGAGACAGAGGCAGCTGCACTGATGTCACTGGCCTGGAGCTCTGTCTTCCTCTTATCTGCCTAGTTTGGTTATTTTATTATTTCATCTTCTTGTTTGTCTTCCCAGGGTGTCTTGGACCTCCCTGTGTGTTGTAGTTTAGTTTCTGTTGCTGTCACAAACGCAGTGACCAAAAGCAACTTGGAAAGAGTGTTTCATGTTACACTTTCAGGTGACAGTCCATCACTAAGGACTGACTTTCCATCAGAGCAGAAACTCAAGCAGGAACCTGGAGGCAGGAATTGAAGCAGAAACCATGGAGAAATGTTGTTTTCCAGTTTACTCTCGATGCCTGGCTCAGCCTGCTTTCTTATACAACCCAGTAGCACCTGCTTGGGGGTGGCCCCCACCCACTGTGGGCTGCCTCTCTCCATCTATTATTAAGAAAATGCTGTGCATGGTAGTGTACGCCTTTAATTCCAGCACTTGGGAGGCAGAGACAGGCCGATCTCTGTGAGTTCAAGGCCAGCCTGTTTGACATATTGAGTTTCAGGCCAACAGGGCTACACAGTGAGACTGTGCCTCAGAAGAGAGAGAGGAGAGAGGGAGAGAACAGAACATGATGTCTCACAGACACCCATATGGCCAGTCTGATGGGGGCAATTCCTTGATTGATGTTCCCTCTACCCAGGTGGCTCCAGTTTGTATGTAGTGGACAAAAACTAACAGCACAATTAAACCCTTGTCAACTTGACACACAAACACATTTCTATTAAACCATAACTGTTCATTTATTGTTTGTCTCCAAGACCTCATGTTAATATCACAATATTTAACACAGGTCAGTTTTTAAAAGTCGCACCGTCTTTTAAATGTTCCAACAATGTGAAAGACCAAGTATTCTTCAAAAATTCAAAGTCTAACTGTGGACCCCTCTAAAATAAAACATAAGTTGTACGTTTCTTATTTCGAGATGGAATAACTAGGGAACAATCAAAATGAAAAGAAACCAGAGGGAAATCAGCACAGAGCAGAGTAAATCCAATTCTGCAGCCCAGTGTCTGGCACCTGGAGCTGGCTGTCTTCTGAGCTCCAACGGCTGGGCCCCTTCTCTGGCTCTGTCACCTGAAGTGTATACAGCTTTGCTGGCAGACTCATGCTAGCTCTTCTCCACACCTGGCACACCCTTGGCAGTTATCCCACCATGCTAGCATCTTCAACATCCTAGGGCCTCTGTGGCAGTTGGGGTTCCACCTTCACCAGTGACCTCCTGGCCTCCCTGCAGGGACTTTTACCCTGCCGCATGCTACAGAGCCTCAGGTTTTCTCCATGGTCCCTCCAATGCTGGGATTGTCACTGCAATTCAGACCTCTCCGTGTTCATCTGGAATCTTTCTTTTAATCCCGACCTCCGTTCTCACTGCAACCTCCCCGAGCAACTTGCAGTTTTCAAGAAGGGCTCGCTTTCCCTACTCTCTACAGAGGACTATCTCCTGCCTCGCTGGTCAAATTCGTTAACCTACAGAGCTGCATTACACTGAAGACTAGAATTGAGTTTGAGTGAGGTGTCTCCGCAACCAGTCTGTTTGGAAAGGGTAGATTTGAAGAACTGTGCGTCCTAAGGCCTCTGATGACTGTCCTTGCCAGATAGGTTTCATACTTGGACATTGGGAGAATGCACAGCTCTGGCCTATGGGACAGCTGTGAAGGCGAATGGGAGGAGCACATCCATTTAGGGACTATCATTTGCCACGATGCGATGCACAGCCCCTGGCTCTGGCTTGGGGATGAGTTTACCCTATGAATGGATTTCAGTGGCCACACTGGCAGTTGCCAACACCAGTTACTCCCTCAAAGAGCTCAAGGTCAGGTCTGTCTTGGCCCGGTTCTGTCAATATAGTCTGACTAAGCCTCCTAAAGCAACTACGGGGAAAATATGGATGGATACTGGATGCCACCGTCTTCAGTCCTGCTCTTTTGTTAATGCTTTATTCGTTACATTAGAGAAAGAGAGGTGGGCTAGGACGAGAAAAGAAAAGGACCAAGACTAAGTTCAAAAATAAAGTGAGGCTTGGTGTGGTGGCACCCACCATTTGGGAGGCAGAGTCATGTGGATCTCTGTGAGTCTGAGGGCCTGGTCTATATAGCAAGTTCCAGGGCAGCCAGAGGCACATAATAGAGAGATCTTCCCTTAAAATAAATCAACAAAAAATAAGGTGAGGAACAGTTAATTCATCCAGCTGCTCTTACTGGAAGTCAAAAACAACTTGAAAACTGCTGGTTACTTTCATCGCTAACAGAAATATTTTGTTTCCTTGCGTGATAAAACTAGGTTCCTAAAGGAATCAGAATAAGTCTGTGTTTACAATCTGACTCTATTTGATGTTTGGCTTTGTTCTGTATGCAGTACTTGGGAATAAATCCCAGGATTGAGCATGCCAGGCAAGTATGCTCTCACTGAGCTACACCCAAACTCTGACTCTGCTCCACAGTACCCTGATGGCACCCAGCAAAGAGCTTAACATCCTCTCACTGTTTGTTCACCTGTAACTGAGGATGTTCTAATACTTATGTCAGGAAAAGTAATTGTTTGATGAATAAATAAAACATTGCAATAATAGCAATTTTAAAGACTTATTTCAATGTGGTGTGTGTGTGTGTGTGTGTGTGTGTGTGTGTGTGTGTGTGTGCGCGTGCGCATGCGTGCTCAGTGCCTACAGAGGCCAGAAGAAGACATCAGATCCTCTGGACCTTGAGTTACAGGCAGTTGTGCCTTTACGAGTTTAGGCTTGCTAAAGTTCTACGGAGTTGCATCTGTAGACACATTGTTACTTCACAGAGATGTTACACAGGGATGCCTTTTAAACTATTGTCTGAAAAACAGTGGGGTTTTGTCCCAATTCTTGCCTTTGTGTTAACTCATTGTTTGCTCAGTATAATTAGCCGGCTAAAGGTTTACCCCTCCCACAGAATGTGCTGAGCAGCAGCAGTTTCACAATCCAGACAGAGACCCTTGAGCATATACCACCATTAAGCGAAAAAAAAATCCCTGATGATGTTTATTTGGGACTCTCAAGTACAGTAAACAACCTGTACATAAGTAAAATCTCAGCTACTTTGGGAAGGAAATAAACTTTCTTTCTCTTTCAAATTAGAAGGTAAAGGAATTTAGACCAAATTGAATGTTACTAAGCCTTTGAGACAGAAAACAAATTAAATTTTATTGCTAAGAACAGAATTATGTGTTGATGCTTCTGTATATCCCCACCTCAGGCATTTGAGCTTTTTCTCACTGGACTAAAAATATAAGCCTTCGGATTTTACTGGCTGCATAACTTTCCCAGGACTTCTTGAGGTAAAATGAATGAATTAGACTGTCTACATCTTCTGGTCCATCTGAATCTTATGAATTAAGGTCTCGCTTCCTTCTCTCAATGTCCTTCCAGGAGATTCCAGCCCATGCTAATGATGAAAACAGTTGCCCTGGTTTTGAAAGCACAGAACTACTCCACGGATTCCCGCACCATTCCGTTCTAATTCAATTACTCTCTGACTCTGCCCTCAAAAGATCACTGTAGAACTTAGGCTAGAACCAACTGTCTGTGATTCCAGTTGGCTCTCAGAAACTATCCTGCGAATATGCAATGGCTTAAATCATTAACCCCAAGGCTAGGCTCAGAAGTTTGAAGCGCATCACAACCCTGCACCAGACAGTGAGTTTTAAGGGATAAACCTTGTAACACTGGATCTCCACCAGCCTGCTGAGGAGAGTGAGGAATCCCAACCAGGCCACAGAAGTCTTGCCTGTCAACAGACCCTGAGTCAAAGCCAGCTCTATGCAAAATAGGTGTTCAAAATGAGATCTGCACTTCCTGCTTTCCTGAACTCTCCACGTTGGTCACCTGTCTTAGAAGCCACTCCAGATGAGAGCTCAGTCCTTTTGCTAGGACGAGTGTTTTTCAGGTATATGTATCTAGCAAGGTATCTATCTTAGAAGGACAGAGTCCATTGCTGAGGTTTCTTCACCATTTGTAATCTGTCAAGCGCTTTATGTTGTCAAGTAGTATCAGTAATTTGATAAGTTCCTTTGAGATAGACTGAACCAACCCTCGGGACCCTTTCCCTATCTCCCAACACCTTAACATCAACTTAAGATAACTACCCTTTTGGCTGGACAGCCAAAGGAATGAGAGAGAAGGTTAAATTCTAGACCGGACAGGAAGTGAAGCTGTAACATGTTGAAAGAGGTGCCTGTGGAGAGTGGCCTGCCTGAGCGGCTCCCGGGCTTTCCAGTGTGTGGCCAGAAGCTTTCTTGTACAGCCTACCAGAGCTTGCTAAAGAATCAGCTTGACCCAGCCTTTTGAGAGGAAAAAAATAATTGAATGTATCCACCTGCTGCTTTTGATTTGCTGTGGTGCTGTGCAAATACGTTCATTCTCTGCCACTATTTTTTTATATACCTGCCCCACCCTAGCAATGTTCTCATTGCCTTTTCCCACACCCATTGCAAGACATTTTTTCTAAACAACTTACTCAGCCTAAAGGTGTTCTTCCCTCCTGGTTTCTAGTTTCCTCTTCTGCACACAACGTGCTATCATTATTACAATTCCTCTTTGGAAATCTGTTGCTTGTATGATGAGTGTGCCACCTTTGAAAATTTCCCTTTAATGATGAATAAAAGGCTGGGGTGTGTGTGTGGGGGGGGGACTCAATGGAACTATTTCTCATCTTTCTTTGTGGGCTGAAGAGAAGACAATACAGCCCTGTGGAGCAAGAAAACACTGGGGGTTTCCTCCAGTCCCACTGACACACAGAACCTCTGTGTCTGTCTAATCGCTAGAACATTTGAAGAAGAATCTCCTTTTGTTTATGGACCACTGTATCAATATTGTCATTGTTAATATTGATCATAGCACAGAAAGTTTATGAAACTACTTAATGTTCTTTGTTATTTAACTTTCCCTGCTCACAATTTTCTGATATCATTAAAATAGGTTGATGTAAAGTCACACTAAAAGCTTAATAAAAATATTTTGTCTTCTAGTTAGGTAGACAGTTGACATTTTGTCTAATTAGTGGACAGACTAGAATTTCTATGAAATACCTCCTCCAATTGTGCCTAACACTTATACTATCAGTTCAGTGAAGAAAACACTGACATTTAAATTATAAAACATGAATAGTGTGACTGTAAGATTTTTTAGGCCATTTTTTTTCTAGAAAACATAAAAATGCAGCTGCATTTTCATTGATTCTTTGGTGATGTCATGTTTTGTTGTTGTTTCATCTTGTTTGTTTGTTAACCACAGTGACATTCTAGTCACCTGGTCTGTTGAAATCACGGCTGAGAAGAATCCTCATACTTCTGTCGTAAGATCTCTAAGGATGGCAAAATATTTCTTCTAGTTATTGAGAATCTGCCTACTAGATTTCAGTTGCCTTATTAGTGAGGTTTGCTTAATATGACAATGAGGCACATGGAAAAATTTTGTTTAAGGATTTCAATATACTAGAATCAGGTAGAAAAAGGCACAAACCACAAATATCAAAAACAAAACAAACAAACAAAAATCCCAAATGTTAAATCTGTGTTCTAACACCACAGTGGGGAAAGGCAACAGGAAATGAACACAAATGTGCAACAATTCAAACCAAATCGTGTCTCTCCAAAGTCCCTTTGTATCAAATATTATTGGTGGTAAGAAATCACTCTTTGTCTTTTTGTTTGGTGGGGGAAGACTGTAAATACATAAGCAAAAATTAATTGAGAAATCATCAAGCACTCTTTTGACCAGTGGCTTAAAAATGTGTTCTTTGTTTTATGACATTTGGGTGATAACAGTTCCCCTCACTGCCTCAACCCCCAGAAGTGACAAGTGGACTAGTGTATCTCATCTTATATAACCAACCTGCAACCTTTGCAAGGTATGTGTCAAACCGGAGGACACTGGGATTCAGTGGGGTTGAATGACATGCAGTTCATTGAGAGGTGGGACTATTCCTCGCCCAACCCCGATGCTCAGCACCTCCATGATGTCTGCAGGTACATGAGCAGGCCGTGGTGATCCCGCCATTGCAGCTGTCTTCACATAGGCCCACAGCAATGGGACTACACAAGTGAAGACAAAACAAAATAGAAAATGCAGGAGCACCTGGACTCTCAGTCTCAGACTCTGAGCTCAGTCTGATGTCTTTGATGAGTGATGAAATACAGTTAATTCTACAATCCTCTTTAAAAAACAAAACAGAGACATCTGTGGAGGAGAACATGGAAAATATGATCATCTTCTGGATGGTTCTTGTAAAATATAGCCAATGTCTTTTTCAGACAGCCACATTGGTCATGACCTATACATTCTTTTCAAAACACATCATTGAGTCTAGTGTCAGGATGTGTTCATCAGTGCAAAAATAGATGACACTTGTCATGCCAAATTAAGGGGTCCCCTCAGCTATCTCTTCTACTGGCAGTGTATTGGTAAACAACACTACAGCCTAATCTTCCTCCAGGATTTGTGAGAAATAACTTCAGAAGCTGATGTCAGAGAGGCACAAGTAGCTTTCCAGTTCCTCTGAGTTCTTTAATTCCCCACGAGTACACAACCTTATGATTAATTACATCCTGCAACTGTGTGTTTATATCTTTCTAAGAAAGTGAGAGACATTAGGGTGGGGAGCTTTGTGGATGGTCACTCTTTGTGTTGATATGCTCAAAATGTAAAAACAGCCCACACATTTACAAAAATACTAAAAGGCAGGAGCGGTGAGGAGAAACTGTTTTTTGTTTTTGCATACAGACAGGGTCTTCCTATGTAGCATTGGCTGGCCTGGAACCCTTTATATAGACTAGGATGGCCTCAAACTCACAGGATTGGCTTGTCCTCTGTCTCCAGTGCTGGGACTACAGGCTAGACATGAGCAGGCCCAGCATTTCCATGGCTTCTAGGGATCCAAACTCTGGTCCTCAGGCTTTGTACAACAATCAGTTTACCCAGTGTTCTATCTTTCCAACTCCCTTTCTTTTCACAAGGATAAGACTGTAAATTACAAGGCCTGGTAATTTTTCTGCATATAGAACACTGAAACTAATAGAAGTAAGGAAAAAGACACACAACATAGAAAAAAGAAATGTTAGAATAAATCCATACTGTTTGACTGAAATTGGTGGTATGTCATAAGCGTATTGTTTTAAGGAAATGGTTAACTCACAGTGGATCAGTACATATGTAGAAATAGACACAATGAAAGAAACAGGAGCAGGAGTTTGTGTGTGTGTGTGTGTGTGTGTGTGTGTGTGTGTGTGTACAGCTCTGCACACACACACTTCTCATCTCAGTCCCTGGGAGGTACAAGAAGTAAGGAAACCTCAGCAATAGATACATCTAATGCTTTTGTTTTGTTCACTTGTGTTTTGAGGCAGGCTCTCATTAAGTAGACCAAGCTGGCCTCAAACTAACAGAGATTCTGACTCCATCTCTCAAGTGCTGGGAATAAAAGCATGTACTGTCATATCTGGCCAGATTTAGTTTTCTAGAAATCATTCCCCACCAAGAGACTCCTCGAAAAAAATGACCAGCTCCACCCACCAAGCAAGAATATCATCCTGGGATAGAGAAAGCTCAAAGGACAAATAATAATGGAGCTATATGAACTGATCCCAGATCAGTTTCAATGGACCTCACAGGCCACCTGTGAGATACTTTGACCTGAAAATTAAGTAAGTAAGGTCTTCCTTTAGTTTCCCAGGGAAGCTGGTGTGCTAAGGACAACTCTGAAGACTATACTACAATCATGGTCCTCCGTAATGCTGGCAAGGCTTCAGCTTGACCACTCAAAAAGATCTCAAGCAGCTCCCATTCAAAGACATGCCTGAGACAAAGCGGGAACTAGAAGATACAGCTAAAAGTAAGGTATCCAGTGAATAAGTACAGTGCACAGGAATACTAGTTAATTGGCAGGCAAGAAAGGCATTCTCCATTTTGTTGTGAAATGCCACACTTTATAAAGTGTTGGCAATTAGCAACAATTATAATATTAATTTAATATGTAATAATTGACATAGGCAAGAATAATTAAAATGCAAAAACTAGTGTGTTAAAGTTGATGAAGAATGGGATGTTTACTGTTTCAGGTAATTTTTAATTATTTACTGGTTAATGATAACATGCTTGTGACTTATTTTAAAGTGGACAAACTAAAATATACCCTCTTAGCCAAGTTTTAAAAGTTAATAGCATCAGATAAAAAAATAAAACTGAATGGGCTAAAGAAGTTCTTCATTTGGCAGAGCACTTGCCTGGCACACAAGCAGCTCTGGGCTCTGTCCCCAGCACCACATAAACCCGGGTGTGACCCTGTGTACCATCATAGGTATTATTGGCCAATGGGCTAAACCCCATATTTGAGGCCAGCCTGGTACACATAAAACCCTGTTAGGAAAAAAAAGAAAGAGTAGGAAGAAAAGAAAGAGGCAAACCAACATCAGTTCGGTCTTGGTGCAATGCTCTGAGGAGACCATGGCAGTACTTGCATTGTATTGCTGATTTGTGTTATTTTGATTAGAAAAGCACAAGACATGAGAAAACATTAGACAGAACCAAACTGAGGACTTTTTTTTAACAAAACAACTTCTAATTCATCACTGCCAATAATGAGTAAACTTAATTCATAGTATCTCATTTAATTCATTTGGAGAGGAGAGGGGAGGGAGGAAGGGAAGGGAGAGGGGAGGGGCTGATGAAAGTTTCACATCTAAGGGACCTAAACAGCATGCAAAATAAATGTATCACAGAATTCTAGATGGACCATCATGGCACATCCACGTGTCTCACTACGTGTCCTACCAGGATAATTGTCATTTGCGTGTCACTCGTTAGACAGTGATGCTGATCTGTCTCATACCCACTTCTTTAGTTTGACAGTGTGATGTGGTTTTGTGAAACATCTATCTTTTCATAAAGAAAAGGGCACTGAAATATTAAGGACAAAGTACTATATGATGTACAGCTTCTTCTAAAATAATTCTGAAATGAAACAAATCAAAGAATATGGGTTGTTGGACTTACAGGGATTTGTATGCACCACAAAATCTTACAATGAAGTTTCCAATAAGTCTAGTTATTTCAAAATGAAAAGTTAAAAGACTATGAGAGCAAAAGGTAAAATTCTGTTTGGAATGTCAAAATACAAATCTATATAATTTATGAGTTAAAGAAGTAAATGCAAATCAGACAGTGGTGGCAAATGCCTTTAATCCCAGCACTCAGGAGGCAGAGACAGGTGGATCTCTGGGTTTGAGGTCAGCCTGATCTACAAGGTGATACCAGGACAGCCAGGGCTATCAGGTGCCAAATACATATGGACTGGACATTGGGAATGTATGCTAAGCCATATAACTCTTATAATTGTGGCCTATTTATTTCTGTTGTTTTGTATTGTATTTATAGTTATAAGAAAAAGAACCATTTTTTGGACTGAAAGGGAGAGCTGTTGGGGGAAAAAAGAAATACCTTAAACTAAAAAAAAAAAAAAAAGAAGGGAAGGGAAGAGGAGGGGGGGTGGAGGGGGGGGGGGGTGAAGGGGAGGGACTGGAGGGGGGAGTAGGGAAGGGATTGTGATTGAGATGTAACTTGAAGAAACAAAAAATAAATTATTAAAAAAAACAAAAGAGATAAAAAGAAGAAGGAGGAGAAGGAAAGGAGAGAAGAAGAAGAAGAGGAGGAGGAGGAGGAGGAAGAGAAGAAGGAGAAGAAGAAGAAGGAGGAGGAGGAGGAGGAGAGGAGAAGAAGAAGGAGGAGGAGGAGGAGGAGGAGGAGGAGGAGGAGGAGGAGGAGGAGGAGAAGAAGAAGAAGAAGAAGAAGAAGAAGAAGAAGAAGAAGAAGAAGAAGAAGAAGAAGAAGAAGAGGAAGAAACCACAGGGACAGGAATGACGGCTCAGCAGTTAAGAGCACTTCTAGAGGACCTCTGTAATTCCAGTCCCAGGGAATCTGACACCCTCTTCTGGCCACTGCACACATGCAGTGCACAGACATAAAGGTAGGCAAAACAACCATACACACACACAAATTTTAATTTAAAAAAGTAACCACATTTTAAAAATGATTCTGAAATGATAGAAATCAAACAATGCGGATTGTTGGGCTTACAGAGATTTGTGTACACCACAAAACCTCATAAATAAATTGCTAATTAGTTATTTCAAGATGCAAAGTTAAAATGGCACAAGAACAAAGAGACCTAAAACAACATAGAAAGATGACATTTAAAATTACATGAAATAGTTAAAGTCAGATGCCAAATACGTATGGACTGGACATTGGGAATGCATGCTAAGCCATATAACTCACATAATTGTGGCCTATTTATTTCTGTTGTTTTGTACTGTATTTATAGTTATAAGAAAAAGAACCATTTGTTGGACTGAAAGGGAGAGCTGTTGGGGGGAAAAAGAAATACCTTAAAATAAAAAAAAGGGTAGAGGATGGGGTGTTGAGAGGGAGGAGGGTGGAAGGGTGGGACTGGAGGGGGGAGTAGGGAGGGGATTGTGATTGAGATATAACCTGAAGAAACAAAAAATAAATTATTAAAAAAATTTTAAAAACTGATAAAAACTAAAAAAAAATTGCATGAAATAAATTTACATATGCAAATTTGCAGGTAATAGCTGTGATTACATTAGAAGAATGACAAACTTTTAAATACTTACATTGTTAAAATTCTTTCCCAGAGGAAGAATGTAAAGCAATGTGTACCCTTCCTCCCAGGGTTCTGACTAAAAACCATCCAAGATTCAATCAAAGTTCACTCTGGGAAACCAGCAAATTTATTGAGCTTCCTTACAGGCCCTAGGTGAGGGTTTGCTTACAGGGAGTGTGGGCACTCCTTCCCCAAGAGGCCATTCCTGGGAAAACTTACCACCCAGGGATGGATTAGAGCTACCCCTCATTGGTTGCATAGGTGGAGCCCAGCTCTAGTCTTCCTGGGTCCTATAAACTCCATTGCCTTTCTCAGACCACATTCAGTGGCACCAGGTGTGTGGGAGTGGCAGGATACTCAAGTAAGGGTCTCCTGCCATGTTGCCCCTCTATTTGAGGGTGCACACTAGCAGCACCCCGTTGGGATGATTTTTTTTTTTTGCAAAGTGTGGGGAAGCGGCTGGATGCCCCAAGATCTCAGTTGCTTGGCTCAGAGGATAGCCACTCATGATAACTTAGAGAATAAGAATGTATGCCATCTGCAACCATGCAGACAGACTTGGAGGACATTATAATGACTGAAACAAGACTAATACGGTATGTTCTCATCTGTGGAATCTAAAAGAGTTGAACTCACAGAAGCAGGGAGTATTCAGAATGGTAGCAGACAGACAGACAAATATTGACAGATGGTAGATGATAGAAAAGGGTGGCAAATGTTAACACTCAGAGAATCATAGGTGTGTGGAATGTGTGCTCTGACAGCTGGATGCTTAGTGAATTGTGAATTTTTCCAACTGTTCTATGAAGGTGTGAAAGTTAAGAAATACTTTTTAAGCACTGTGTGTGAGGAAAAACAAGCCTTCCTTCTCCAAGGAAATTTTAGTTCTGTGGAAGATACGCGATCAAATTGCTGCAGCATGTGCTAATAGATGCACACATTCAGACATTCAAAGTATGCCGAATGAGAAGACCATTTTACCAGTAAAATACTATTACATCTTTTTATTATGAAAAATATACAAAATAAGAAAAACTTGGAGAATTATTTTATATGCCATGATCTAGAGATGATTACTGTCAGTTAACACTTTGTTGCTGCTGATTGACTTTAAGTTTCTATCGTGTCTGTGTGTATGTGTGTGTGTTTGTGTGTGTGTCTGTCTGTGTGTTTGTGAGTCTCTGTGTGTGTGTGTCTGTGTGTATGTGTGTGTGTGTCTGTGTGTATGTGTGTGTCTGTGTGTCTGTGTGTTTGTCAGTCTGTCTGTGTGTGTGTCTGTGTGTGTGTCTGTCTGTGTTTGTCAGTCTGTCTCTGTGTGTGTGTCTGTGTGTGTGTGTGTCTGTGTGTGTGTGTCTGTGTGTTTGTCAGTCTGTCTGTGTGTGTGTGTGTGTATGTGTGTGTGTGTCTGTGTGTGTCTGTGTCTGTGTGTTTGTCAGTCTGTCTGTGTGTGTGTGTGTCTGTCTGTCTGTGTTTGTCAGTCTGTCCCTGTGTGTGTGTGTCTGTGTGTGTGTGTGTGTGTGTGTGTGTGTGTGTGTGTGTGTGTGTGT
>CAJQZJ010004763.1:15454542-15483661 GCA_907164525.1 Lophiomys imhausi
AAGAAGAAGAAGAAGAAGAAGAAGAAGAAGAAGAAGAAGAAGAAGAAGAAGAAGAAGAAGAAGAAGAAGCAGCACTCTTGGAACATAATCAACTATGCCCAAGCCATAGGAAGGTCACCCTAGATTACTGGCAGTACTAAATGTAAACTATGAGGTTTCTCAATAGCCCCTAGACACTGAAATTACCTCTCCTCAAACACAGTAGTTTTAAATTTATCAAATTAATTATTTACATTTTCAAATTATCTTCTCTTCTCTCACCGGCTCCTCTTGTAATCTTATCTTTTTGCTGTGTTGCCTTTCTCTCTTGCAGAACCAACAGAAACCCAACAACGATAAAGTAAGGCACCTGCTCACCATGCCTATTCCACATCCAAGTTCCAGAAATTCCATCATAATGGGAATGACCATATAGAAGAATGTCGGTACAAAATTGGCAAATACAATATTGTATCAATCCTCAAAGACTCATGAAAGAACTTAGCATTTAAAAAATAGAGGAAGTTGTAACTGTAATTATTACAGACTCTATCTCAAACCTGTCATGGTAGGTTCTAAGTTTTGAAATCATGAATTCGTTTGTAATCAATGCTTATTCTTTCTGGCCCCCCACCTTATATTTATTCTATCTGAATTAGCTCAATTTCTTTTGGGGAAGGCCTCCTCCTCAGTGTGTGTGTGCCCTGATTAGACTGTGAACTAAGCAGTATTTGCTTCTCTACAACTAAAGGACAGAAGAGGCTGCTGCTTGCCCACAGTAGGAGCAGATAGAGAAGGGCAAGTGAGGGGCTTGGTATCCAAGACTCAAGTACCATCTAAAAAACTGAGAGCAGGTATCCCCATCAATTCTGACCCTTAGATAACACATTTGTCTTATCCTGACCTCTGCTCTGATCCCTAGAATATGTTCTCTCTTTTCACCTCTAAAAACAGAATGTCCCTGGGTTTTAGTTTGGAGACCACACTTACTAACTTTAGTCCAGATCTATGTACATGTGACTGTAAGCATGGGAAATAGTCCAGCAATGGAAAATGAGCAGGGATAATGAATGTCATTTCTTGGTTACATTCTTTTCCAAGGGAGGTTGCCTAACTCATCAGTTCTCTGCCTCCTTTTAGCATAAGTAACTGGAGGTTGTGTGGGTAAGATCCAGAGGCGGTATCACAATCAAACAGAGTGAACTAGGGTCCTTGGGCAAGATGCAGAACAGACTTCAACTTCAAGTTGAAGGCTTGCCTGCCTTCAACTGCAGCCTGCAGGAGAGAGAGAGAGAATTTTATTACACTTATTTTTGATTCACCAGTTTTTGGAGTGTCACTGGCTCTAGTACACAAGAGTAATTGCATCTCCTCTTTCTCAGATATTTGAATTGTAAACAGACCGAAAACAAGGAGGGGGACCAGTTAGAGTTAATTCCAGTGACTGACCAGACTCTAAGAAGCCCTGAAGCCTGGACCACCTCCTCCAGAATGCTATTTTAGTTCCTATCAATTTCCAAACTGAGTTTTACAAATGTTCAATTGATTTTGTGACCTGTTATCTTTCAATCAGACTGTTTAACTTTGCCAGAATTCATATTGCAATTTTTAGCAATATGTGTATCCATACTTTTTCATATTTAAGAACATTTCCCAGTGCTAAATTTTCTAGCACTGAAATTACTGAGTCAAAGTTCTTGGTAAGTTTTCTGTCTTTTGGTTTAAACATCTTTCTATACAATTACAGAGGCAAAACTGTACAGAAAAGTTCATAAACATTAAAAATAAATAATGTAAAAAATTTTTAAAAAGTTCTTCATGCTTTCCAAAGATGGCAAAAGTAATTGTTTTCATCACATGGTGGGCATTTTAGAACAAGAAAAGTGAGGCACTGTTTTTATTCATATGGATTTCTGTGGAGGTGGGCATCTATTTTAATTGTTTTTAGTGAAATAATTATGCCTGGCTCTTTTAGTAAAACTACATTTCCTATTTAAACATTAGGACAATAACTTTATCTCCAATACAGTGCTGGACTTGTGTGTGTATATCCAGTTGACAGAGGTGGAAGGCCTCTTCCCTAAGAAGTGACAAAGGATACAGAGGATAGAACTTGAATAGGAATGTTCACTGGAAGACTCACAAAGCCGCGGCTTTGACTGTAGCCATGATGTGTCACAGATTCTTCGTCTATTGTTTCCAACCTAATTTGTAGTTTCTTTTACAAATTAAAAGGAAGCTATTCCATTTATTGTGTACTTAAACTCACTGTTCTGCTTTGGAGGTCCAGCTGCTAACAATGAGCTCAACTGTGGATTTTAATAAACATATGCTTGAAATATGTCTCATTCTTTCATTTAACTTTGTCTGGGAACTTCTGTTAAACATCGAGACAAGAGCATTATCACAACTAAGGGGTGTGAAGTATAAAAAAAGACAGAGGTTGATTCTGACATGTTATTACTTTTTTTTTTTTTTATAAAAGAGTATAACCTGAGGCGTGGTGGCACGTGCTTGTGATTCCAATTCTTGGATGACAGAGGCAAGAGGATCATTAGTTCAAGGTCATCCTGTGTCACTTAGCTAGTTTGAGACTAGCCTGAGCTATCAGAGGCCCTGTCTCAACAACAACAAAAATAATAGCATAAAACAAACCAACAAGACTATAAAAAGTTCATCTTTCAATCACTGAGACTTACTTCCTTTGGGAAGATCTGAATTACTACTGTCCAAGAGTAATTTTATAATGTAGAACATTTAATTTGCTTATTAGGAGTATGGTGAATGTAGCCTGTTAAATGAAAAACATACTTGTGAATTTTCATGACAATCAAGTCAACCACATTCTAAAATCATTAGCAATGTTACTTACTTGGTTTAGTGAGTTTAGTCTCTTTCATATTTAAAAAATATGTTAATTTGTTTACAAAGAAACTAAGAGTGTGTTACTTTTCCTGTGAGGACTGAGATTTATATTTATTTCCTGCAAGGAATTAGCCATGGATTTATCATTTTACATTTTCTTTTTTCAGGGGATGATAAAAATCTGATCTCTGAAAACTATGAAAGATTTTACTTGGTTCATTTCACATGTGTATGTGTACACATGTTCCTGTCCCATGGACTGGGCTTTGAGGTGTCCTTGTGGGGATCAGAGGATAATATTTATGAATGAAGTCTCTCCTGCCACCTTATAGGATCCTGCAATCAAACTCAAGTAACCACTGATCCACCTGACCAGCCTCAAAGATTTTTTTAAAGAGGTTTATTTATAGAGTTTTAAATAAGAGTATACATTACATTCTATGAAATCTAAAAAGAAAGGATCCATACTGTATATCACTCAATGTTTGTTCATTCAAATAAAATACATCTATTAAGCACTTGCTATATAACAGGCAGTAAGGAAAGCAAAGGATAAAAGAGATGTCCGGTTTTCATAGTGGTCTTTAGAATCTGGTAAAAAGTGACATAGAGTAAATAAAAAAATTTGTACATATGATCTGCCCACATACATATGCATCCTATATATGTTACTTTTCTGTCTCTGTGATAAAATACCAAGGCAAATTATAGAGGGAAGAGTTTACTTGGGCTTATGATTCCAGAGGACTAAAAGTCCATTATGGCTTGGCAACAGGCAGGCATGGGAAGCAGAGCAGGAAACTGAATTCTCACATCAACTGTAAACCCAAAGCAGAGGGAGAGAACTAGAAGTAGAGTGAGGCTATGGAATCCTGACCCCAGTGATGTACTTTCTCCAGCAAAGCCACACATCCTAAACCTTCCCAAACAGTGCCACCAACTGGAGACTGAGGTTTCAAATACCTGAGCCTATGGGGGACATTTCTCATTCAAACCACCCCATATCTATACACAAATTATAAGTCAGGTGGTGTTAAAAGTTATAAAGAAAAATAAAACAAGGCATAAAAACATCTAGCAGATTGTGTAGGGTCTTTATTCTTATGGATTATTTAGTTTTAGTGGTTAACATACTTTAAGCATTGTGATCATTGCGATGGTTTGTTTTTGTTAGCTTGATACAAACTGGAATCACCTTGGAAGAGGGAACTACGATTGAAGATTTGCTTCCATCACACTGGCCTGTGAGGCAGCTCCTTGATTACTAATTGATGTAGGAGGGCCCAGTCCACTGTGGGTGGTATTACCTTTGGAAAAGAAGTTCTGTGTTGTCTAAACAAGCTGAGCAAGCCAGTAAGCAGCACTCCTCTGTGATCTCTGTTCTGCCTCCAAGTTCCTTCCTTGAATCCCTGCCCTGCCTTCCATCAAAGATGGACTGTGATATGAAAGTGTAAGCCAAGTAAACTCTTTCCTCTCCTGGTTGGTTTTGGTCATTCTTTTTATCACAACAGTAGAGAGTAAATTAAGACAAACATCATATTAATAGCTCTAATAACAAGATCTAGCAAAATATTTACCAAATTTAATATCTATGTACACACATATACACATCTCAGAAACTATATGATTTATATTTGAGCTAATGAAGAATTATATATATAAGCAAAGAAGAATTTGCCAACATATAAATTATTAAATGAGGGTAAGTAAATATGATTTAGTTTTTGATAATAATATATATATATATATATATATATTTTTTTTTTTTGCTTTTTCAAGACAGGGTTTCTCTGTGTAGTAGCCCTGGCTGTCCTGGACTCACTTTGTAGACCAGGCTGGCCTCAACTCACAGAGACCTGCCTGCCTCTGCTTCTTGAGTGCTGGGATTAAAGGCATGTGCCAACACGCCAACCATAAATCATATTCTTAACATTTTATTTGTAAATATGTTTATATCTTTGAACACATTGTTTTGTGCAGAAACAATATTATATTTAAAGATATCCAAGTTTAGTATTATCTAAAATGAAGTTTATCAAAATTGAAGTAAAGTATAAACCAATATTGTTTCTAATTATAGTATTGAAAATTTGATATAAAATAATCTTTCATTCTTGAGGAACTGTGGTAGTTGAATGAGAATGGCCCCCATAGGCTCATATGTTTAAATATTGGTCTCCAGTTGATGGACCTGTTTAGGAAGTATTAGGAAGTACAGCCTTGTTGGAGGAGGTTTGTCACTGGCCTTTGAGGTTTTAAATGACTTGGGCTTTTATGTGTGCTCTCGATGCCTCTTCTTGTAGTTTACAATGTGAGCTCACGGCTGTTCATAGTGAAAGCCACCAAGCTTTCACTCCACCATCATGACTCTAACCCTCTGAAATCATAAGCCTAGTTAAACACTTTCTTTATAAGCTGCCTTGTCATGGTGCTTTATTACAGCAATAGGAAAAGTAACTACTACAAGGATGATACAAAGAAACTTGGGTTTATTTAGAACAAAAACTACATTGCTCCAAGGACTTGGAGACATTGTTAAGGTTTTCAGAAGTTGCTAGGTTTGATTATCACACATAATCATGAAGTTATGTTTTTCTCTTGCCGATATCATTTTTATTAAGTAGAATGAGTTGTTTCTGTTTATTTGAAAACTGACTATAATGAAAGACAAAGTAATGAAGAGGTTTTTATTATGCTTGTAAATAATCAAAGAAGAAAAATAGTCTATTTTAAAGCAAGAGAATTATATTATAGCATTATTTGAAGCAACAGTTGGGAAAAACTCAATGTCAAATATCAGGAAAAGGAAAAAGAAATTAGATTTAGAATATTTCAAAAAACTACAAAGAACATATCTAAAGTTTTTTAACATAAAAAATTTAAAGGAATATTTTATGAGTAGGAAGAAAAATGTGTACAAAAGGGGAGAGAAAGAGCTGGTGCCAAAACTGTTCAAATCTATACAAATTTCTCTGTTAACTTTTAAAATGGAAAAGTATTATCTATAAGTGCTAAGAACAATGTTCTTTAATTATAATTTGTAGATTTCTAACATGAGAATTGTTGATTTCCTGATATCTGTGGTATTTTACAGAGTGTGGATTGCATAAGAAAAATAAACTCGGGGAGTGTAGTTCAGTGGCAGTGTTTAGCTTTCATGTACAACATCCTGAGTCCCCAGCACAGCCAAAAGATAAATGGATACATAAATTATTGTAGAATAACTGCATCAAGAATTTTTTAAGGATTACATGAAAATGATATTCCTAAGAAAAAGGCAACTGAAAAATAACTGTTTATCTTATTCTTAAAACCAACATTATAGAGAGGACATTATGGACAGATATGTGTGGTTACCCTGATTTTAGAATTTCTCAGCAGGATCCTATATTAAATTCCTAGTATTGAACTTCTTTGAGTGGGCCCTTTTTTTCTGATTGGCTAATAACTAATAGATATTCTTGAACCAAGTCATTCTGCAGTACAAGACAGATGTGTAAAAATCCTCAATAGAGAACCCTGGGCTTTCTTTTGTCTTTCCCTTGCTATGTTTGCACACAATCTGCACACTTCTTTGGTCCTGCTCCAGTTTCCTTCAGCCTCCAGCCAGGAGGTCCTGAGCCAACAAGGACACCTGAAGTAACAACAAAAGCAGGATTTTGTTCTATCTTTCAAGGAAAACTATACAGGCAGAATCCTATTGAATAATGTCTGGAAACTCAAAAATAAATAGCACTCTATTCCAGGATAAAGTGCCTGTCACTACATCTTGCTGCTGGTGACAGTTCTTGTGGAACGTGTGATCATGGTTCGGTGTTTCTCCTAAAAAGCAAAACTCCTCCTTCTTTGCTGGTGTCCTGATTTTAAATGAGTCCCATTGTATTATGGGAATATTAATAACCACATATTTCTTTCTATTTTCAGGTTTTCCTTAAATAAAGTTTAAGAAGCATTGCAAACTTATATTTTGTAAGCTGGTGAGCAGCTTTCTAAAAAATGTGAAACTCAATAGATGCTTTGTTCAAAATACTGAGACAGAAACAGTGTCCAAGGAATTCTCATATTATCTTTTTTAAATCGCAAAAGGGCAATATGGCAGTGAAATAATTAATTCCAGGAAAGATAAAAGCTGTAAAGCACTGTTGTTCCACAAGTGCATAGAAAACTTTTGGTAGATCGGGACAAGAGGGGGATTCAAAGTCCCTCTTGCATCTAAGAAACGCTGTCCCAAAGCCAAACTTCTCCTTTTATGCCCTTGGTGGTGAAATTTCAAATAGTGCATGAATGTTAAAGTGGTGTTAAAACAGAATAGTTTTTAGAACTAAAATGAAGAAAAGCACATACTTAGGGACATTGCATCATTGAACAAGAAAGAACAATAATGGGCTTTGTCTGGGTGGGCACTAGCTGTAGGCCTTCCCCCACCACTGCATGATGTAGGAGAATGTTAGGGGTTGTGAAGGCTACAAGCTGCTTTACCACTGCAAGTGCTGGATGTGGGCTATTTCCTAAATGTTTACTCTTTACAGGTTCCCTCAGGGTTTCCTAGAGTTTAAGCTGATAAAGATCAAGCCATTTGCATCAGTAGCAAAACTTTTTTTGTTTATATAATAATATAATTTTCATTTTGGTGTGTCATACCTTAACCGGAGTATCTACCCACTAAAACATTACTTTGCTATTTTAAACTCATCTGTGATAGCCACAGTGATAGAAAGAGGCTTGGAGAGGTCCAGTGACTTATGTAAGGTCCCTTGGTAGGTGACAGAGGTATGACCCCTCCCAGAATTTACCTAACAACCTCTGTGTCTTGACACTTAGTGTTTGCTGTCTCTTTGGATACTTAGGATAGTCCAAGTTGCAAAAAAAAAAAAAAAAACATTTTTTTCTCTGTGTGCATGTGTGTGTATGATGTGTATGAATGTGAACGTGGTGTATATATATACATACATATGTATATATATGTGTGTGTGTATGTATGTATGTATGTATGTATGTTAATGCAAGCATACATACATGTAGAGCTCAGAAAACAATCTCAGGTGTCAGTTCGCACCTCCAATTTATTTGAGACAAGGTCTCTTGCTCACTGCTGTTTATGACAGGGTAGCTGGCCCATGAGCCTCCAGGGATTCTCCTGTCTCTGCCTTCCTCTTTGTTGGAATGCTGGAATTCCACATTCCCACTATGGTATGGGACAATCCGAATCAACTCCTCACACTTTTGTGCAAATGCTTTATTCACTGGGCCGTCTCCCTAGTCCCCTAAAAGAACAAGCTTAACAATTTAGTTGCTAATTTGTCCTCACAATCAAGTCTCAGAGGTGTGATGCAGAGGGATCTCGCTTCCTGCTCCATGGAGACACAGACCAAGGCCCAATTCAAAGCTTGGTTGCAAACAGGCTCCCTCTGTTTAAAGCCCTCTTTGGCTCTTCATATGTCCTTGGGTGAGTTAATTCAACTCAGCATTCCCCATCCACACAAGAGTTATTAGTAACTAACTCAAGACTGTTGACAGAACCAAATGAGTTAATGTGCTGCAAGTCTGGTAAACAGTAAGCTATTAGTGTATTGGCAACTTACCCCCCCTCGAGACTATTACCTGTATGAACTTGTGCACACAGTAGCATTTTATTGTGTTAAGTGACAAAAATCTGGGGACTGAATTTAGTTTGCAGACTCACACTTCATCACGCTCAATTCCAGCATGCTTCTGACTCTCACGTTCTCCATTTTCAACCAAAGAGCCTCCTCCTTCTTTATGTTCCTTGGGCTGATCATTGCCCACATCGCTAAAACTGCTGCCTGTGCTCACAGTATTCCAGTCACACTGGTGGATATTACAGATGGTCTGCAGTAAAGCCTCTACCTGTTTTCAGGAGTTTGGGATCACTCTGGCTTTTATCAGCGTTCAGCAGTTAATTGCCAATCGGCAGTGACCTTTGACTGTTCCACTGTAAACAGTTTTTATTTAGCATGTGTTTCAATTTATTTACACCTGCTCACTCACATCTCCCATGTGTTAGCAGCATGCTAAATGTTAGGGATAGAAAACAAGGCGCGCACGGTCCCAGCCCCCACGCCCCACCCCAGGAGCTGTCACCGTAGTAGTCTCCTAACTACTTCTCGGTCACTGTGTGAAGCGTATCAGTTAGCAGCAGTCCTAGGACAGGAAGTAGTCTTTGTGCCTCAGTCTGCACTAGAATATAACCTTGATCCATAGCTTCCAAAATGAGCCTGGTTTTTGTAGGGCCATTCTAGTCCAGTCAGAGAGTGACATGCTAACAAAATGTTCCCCTGTCCTCAATTACAGGGCCTGCTGTCTCTCTCCAACCATTTCTGTGCATTCACAGAGGCCTTCTCCTGTGCTTATAAACTCAGTCGCCTCGCTAACTGACTGCATCTTACCCTCCACTGTTCTCCTCTGCGTTAGTGCCCTGGGGAATCTGCTCTCCAGACCTTGACACAGACATTTGATATATTCCTGAGTAAGTTGAGGAAGATAACCTGGCTCTGATAGATGAAGCTTCCAGCTGCTTATTAGTGTGTGATTAAAAAAAAAAACAAAACAGCTTTATATTTATTTACTATGCTTTCTTCCTAGAATTCATCTGTGGGAATATGGACTGTTGTGAATGCAAACGGGGCTCCACCCACTGCTCAATTCTCCTTTCAAGGCCTTGGTGTGACCCTAAGATATGCCCACACATGTTAGAATTTTGTTGTAAGGACATTTGGTTCTGCATACTCATAAAAGCAGCTCTACAAAAAAAATGTACAGGATTAATTATACTATACTTCTACTTTAAAAAAAATGTTTATTTATTACTTCAAGTTACATCTCCATCACAGCCCCCTTATACTTCTACTTTTAAGAGATCCAATTATTCAGCAACATCATCAGGCTACAGCGTTTAGCAATCCGCACTGTAGGTGAAAAAGTCTGCATCAACACCTTGGCTGGAATGCTTTACACTTTCCTTAGAACACAAGCTACAATAATAATCCATCCCAAATGCAGTCCTATGGATTTTCAGACTAAACATAGAAATTTGTCTAAAATGTGTCTTCTTTGCAGCAGCTAGGCCCTGCTAGAACTGTGATTGGCTGATACCAGAACTCTGTTGCAACCCGGAGCTTCCCTGTCACAGCTCTGCTCTCCTACCCTTAGTAGTCTCCTATGCTTAGTTGATTCCCGGAGGCAACTGAAACCTTCTGTCACTGACACTGCTGCTGCTGCTGGCTTTGTGACTTAGCAAAGACTTGGCCTCCACCATGGTAACAGCCACATCTTCTACCCTCAAAGAATCTTCCCTTTGTAAATTTGATTATTCAATTACCAAAAGCATAATAACGTCTACCACCTCCAAAATGGCTTCCACCATTACCAAATCCATTATAGCCATCCCCACTGCTGCCATATCCACAACATCCATAGCTGCCATCAAAACCACATTAACCACTGGAGTGTCCTCCATGACCAAAACTGGCATGGCCACCAAAATCACGCCCACAACCACCACCATTTCCAGAACCACTCTTACCTCTTTGGCTTGATGAAAAACTAGGTATCTCTTACTTCCATGGGGGTTTCCTGACTTCTAAAGTGTTTCCAAAGAGGAAGCCTCACTGTGTCCCAGAAATCATTTCACTTCCAGGAGTTATAAAGGAGTTTTCTAACTTTCTAATCCGGTGAAAGATTCCAAATCCTTAATTCAGATCTTTCCAATTGGACTTCTAGGGCCAAATTGTGGTCAAGTGTGCTGGGGATAGCTCCTCCCTCCACCCAAGTGTGAGTGACAGGCACAGTCTTTATAGGTGGCAAATTCACCATGTTTTCTCTGGATTCTTACAAATAACAGGTAAAAATGACATAACACTTACGAGACTTTGCTGAACAGCCTATGATTTATACCTACTAAAACAAATACAATCACTCAGTATATTGTGCATATAAAGAACCACTCAAAAGCAGTAGTTTGGGGCCTCAGAGATTGCTCAGCGGTTACGAACACTGGCTGCTCTTCCAAAGAACCAGGGTTCAAATCCCGGCACCCACATGGCAGTTCACAACTGTCTGTATTGCCAGGCGTGGTGACTCACACCTTTAATCCCAGCACACGGGAATCAGAGGCAGGTGGATCTGTGTAAATTCAAGGCCAGCTTGGTTTACAAAGTGAGTCTAGGACAGCCAGGGATACACAGAGAAACCCGGTCTTAAAAAACAAAACAAACAAAAAGCAGTAGTTTGCAGAATATTGTTCTCACAATTAAGATAAGGTTTTTTTTTAAACTAAAGGTTTATTCAGCAAGTATGCCCAATAAATAATAACAAATTAATTAGTGCTTTGAAAACTACTATCAGTCAAAGACATGACTCTCAACAAAGACAAGCTTTTCATAAAGTATCTTTGTATTTCCTAGATTTACTGATCATTTCTCTTGAGTATTTGATGACCATATTTTAATTTTTTTATTTTACTTTTTTATAGACTGCATCAGGCAGTTTAAATTCAAATGTGTTGATAGGAAAGTATATTTAAAGATTTGTAGCAACTGGCTATCTATTTGCCTTTTACACAAGGCCATGTAAACCTTACCAGAATCTTCCTTAAAATCCATGCATGCTTTTGCTGGAAATATTATTTAAGCATTCCTCTCGAAAATTGGGATATACATGCATTATCCGTGATCACAGAGCTTTCAGGTACACACACTTGAGACTCTAATGTTAGCCTCTATGAGTCTCATTTATTATATTTCATCATTTTTTCTCCCCAGTCTTCTCAACCTCATTGGTCTTCTCATTTGAGATGGTCATTTGAATATATTCACTGTATTTCCCAAGGCTTTGACATATATTGTTTTCTCTATGGGGTATGTGCTTTGAAAGTTTATTAGTTTTAAAAATGTTATTAGATTTAATCATTTTACTTTATCTGTGAGTGTTCTGCATGCACCTATGCTGTTCACCATGTGGGTTCTGGGTGCCAAAGGAGATCCGAAGTGGGCATTGCCTCCCCTGGAACTGTCATCATGGATGGTTGTGAACCAGCAGGGTAAGGAAGGCACAGGGGTGGGACCAACTTCTGGCTGTGTCATTGGAAAGCTGGTTTTTCACTTTTAATCAGAACAGGTAGCAGAGAGAGAAAAGAATGAATGCTGTCACTCAACTTGCTTTCTCCTTTTCTGTTTGTGTTTCATACAAGATCCCATCTGTGGGATGGAGCCCCCAACTTGCATGGCCCATTTTCTTCCTTATGTTAATCATCTCTGGAAACATCCTCTCAGACACATCCCCTAAGTGCTATTCCCTTTGGTGTTTCTTAACCCAATCAAGCTGACAGTGAAGATTTGCCATTGCACCTAAAGATAACACACCTGAACACAGCACAACACAGCCATGCCACATCCATGCTGATGTAACTAGTTTGTGTAAACAAACCTAATGTGCTGTCAGTCACACAAAAGCAAAGCAAATAGACTTATAAACAGTACATGATGATTGATGGTAATAAATAACTAGGTTACTGGCTCATATACGTAGGATGCCATTCCTTCACCATCATTTTAAAGAGTACTTACAAAAAAAACCCACAACACACAAAAAAACTACAGTGATATAGTATGTTGTCACACCAACAGCTGCTTCATGTGTCTCTCATTAACTATGACTCTTGACTGTATCAAAGGGCTATTTCTATAGATTGACCTATACTGTCTAGGTCCTTTCAAGTATATTCTGTGACCAAGACAAAACTCCCTAGAGACACAGTTTTTAGAGTGCATTTGTTGTTGTTGTTGAGAGCAAATAAATGAAATTAATTTCACTGAATATTATGAATTGATACTCTCACCAGTGCATGAGGTTCAAATTTTCTTCATATTAACCTGTATAAGCTAATTTTCTTTTTTGACTTAATTTGAAGTTCTCTGATTACAGATGAAGTGGTTGGATACCTCTTCATGTATATAATAGATGTACTGGGTGGTTTTGTGTCAACTTGATACAAGGTAGAGTCATCAGACAGGAATAAGCCTCAGTTGAGGAAATACATCTATGAGATCCAACTTTAAGGCATTTTCTCAATTAATGATCAATGAAGGAGGGCCCAGTCCATGGTGGGTGGTGCCATCCCTGGGCTGGTGGTCCTCCCTTCTATAAGAAAGAAGGCTGAGCAAGCCAAGGTAAACAAGCCAGTAAGCAGCACACCTCCATGATCTCTGCATCAGTACCTGCCTCCACAGTCCTGCCCTGTTTGAGTTCCTGTCCTGACTTCCTTCAATAATGAACAACAATATGGACATGTAGACCAAATAAACCCTTTGCTCCCCAGTTTGCTTTTTGGTCATGGTGTTCCATCACAGCAATAGAAACCAAAACTAAGATACCTGCTATTTAGGACTTCCATGAATTGTCTATTTTTATTCTTTGTTCAATTTAAAAATAGATTTAGTAGTTTCTTGCTTATATATTTTTTATTGAAAATTATTTATGAATTTCACATCATGCACCCTGTTCCCTCTCATCATCCACCTCCCCTCAAGTCCACCCTCCACCCTTGCAATCTGTCCCACCATAAAAATGAAATATCATTGTGGAAGCTGCAGTGTGTCTCAGTGTGTCCCACAATATTCCCTTTTGTCCACACATTTTGCTGCAAATGTTCATTAAAATGACTCCTTGGTCTGGTACAAGGCCTCTGGTTTCTTCTACTTTGTCAATACTGTAACTCCTCTCAGATGTGCTGTAACTGTCCTGTGTCATGGAGATCCTGTAGTTTTGGGTTGTGGAACTGATCTCTTTTTGTACTCCAGCAGTTTATCCATGGGGCAGATATTCGGGTGGGCCAACTCAAAGCCCTGGTTCTGGACCTGCAATCCCCTCTTGCAGAGCCAGTTCTACTATATAAAAAGATGCAGGGCCTCCTCTCCCAGGTGCTGCAGCATGTGAGGGGCAGGAACAGCTCTCCTGTTCTTGTGACCCCATCTGGGCTAGATCTCCTGTTGGCCAATGGTGGTGAGAGCAAAAGTGAGGGGAGGAAATCTCTCCCTAGCCAACACCACCACATAGCAGACAGAAGGCAGGGCTGGCTCTCCCACACTCTCCCTTAGGGCTGGCTCACCCACAACCCCCATATCCAGGACCAGCTGTAGTGTGCTACTCAGGCAAGATGCAGGACCTGCTCTCCTGAGTGCTACAGCATGTGAGGGGCAGAGACAACTCTCCTGCTCTTGTGATCTCATCTGGGCCAGATCTCACCCCAGGACTGAGTCTCCAACAACCCCACATCCAGGGCCAGGCAGAGTTCTTCTAGTTTCTGGCTTGTTTCCTGTCCTGGGAGCTAACCTGGTGCTTGCCTGGTACTGGTCTGGTAGTCATCTCAGGCCACCCCATGACACCAATGTTGTGTTGGTATCCAGTTTGCTTTTTTTCCAGGAATGTTAGGTTACTATTCATTCAGATGTTCATAGGTCATAACACTGAATGTAGATATAGCCTCTCCTCTCTGCCACCTACTGATGCACATGTAACATTGCAGCCACATCTGCAATGCCTCTAGGGGCAATGCTTATATATTTTAATAACAATTTACTTCTCTACTTTATCTACCACTAGATAGCAGCTCAGAATTCTTATGAAGTAGTTTTAATAAATCATTGAGAACATTAAAAGGAAGATGAGGAATAGAAGTTATTTAATAATGCCTTGGGTTATGTACTCTTAAAACGAGAATGGGAGTGCTGGAGAGATAGCTCAGCAGCTAACAGCACTGGCTGCTCTTACAATGGACCCATCTATTTTTTAATTTCTAACCCTGCAAACTGATTGATGGAATCCACATATACATGAAAAGTTCTTCACAGCCCTCAACTGTTTGAAAATCAGTGAGTAATTTCTTTCTCTTTCAATAAGAATTACAAGGGAAGAATCTGGTTTAAAAAAATTCAATGCTTGACACCAATCTTAGCATGTGGGAGATAGAGGGAAAAGGATCATAAGTTCAATGTCATCTTTGGCTACATAGTGAGGCTAGACTGTCTTAAAAGAAAAGAAAGGGGAGCAACAACAAAATAAAAACCACCAAAACCCAACAAAAAATAAAAGACTTAAAAAGTAAATAATAACAACACAAACAGAAGACCTAAGTACATACAGCTAGTCATTTTGATAACCCCAAGATTTTAAAGTCTATGTACAAACAAAAATTCTTAATTTTATACAGTAAAATCTACTTTTCATTCTAGTGAATACTAGTAGAATCTAACTTCTCACTGTAATAGATAGATGACCCGTTTGACTTTTCAAATCCTTTTGAAAACTATATGTGAACATTTTTGGTTTTGTTGGTTTTTTTTTTTGTTTATTTTGTTTTGTTTGAGATGAAGTGTCCCCATGTAGCTTTGGCTGGCATGGAACTCACTTTGTAGACTATGCTGGTCTCAAACTCACATAAATCCACTGCCTGGGCTTCTCAAGTGCTGGAATTAAAGGTGTGTGCCACCACACCTGTCCTGAATCTTAAACTAAATGGATACTGCAAGTTCCAGTATCTTTCAGAAAAATGGATGGTATCTGTGGTGGTTTGAATAGGTTTGGCCCCAATAGACTCATGTGTTTGAATGTTTGGCCCAGGAGGAATGGCACTACTAGGAGGTGTGGCCTTGCTAGAGTAGGTGTGGCTTTGTTGGAATAAGTGTATCACTGTTGGTGTGGCCTTGTTGGAGGAAGTGTGTCATTGTGGAGGTGGGCTTTCAGGTCTCAGAAGCTCAAGTTAGTCTTTACTTCTGCTGCCTGTGGATCAATATGTAGAACTTTCAGCTCCTTCTTCAACACCATTTCTGCCTGCATACCACCATGCTTCTTGCCACGATGATAATGGAATAAACTTCTGAAATGTAAGCCAGCCCTAAATGTTTTTCTTTATAAGTGTTGTTGTAGTCATGATGTCTCTTCACAGCAATAGAAACCCTAAGACAATATCTCTTCTGAATTAGTTAGGAACCCCTTTTCTAGCTGTATTGCTCTGTCAGCTTTCACAGGATCTTAAGTAAACAAACCCCAACAAAACCAGAAAGGTCTTTGTTTCAAGTAAGGAATGTGTCTACAATGTTCTATTTGTGTAACACACCCAATTCCCTATTTATACAGTATACACAATCTCTATATATGTATGTTTATAAGATATACTTCACTGATTTTTCTGAAGTTTTGAGGCTACTTGAGGCTATATAGAGTCACATTCTAAAAGACTTAAGTGACTTGAGACATTTTTTTCTGGTTAGTAAATTCTAAATTTAATATTTGAATTTAACTGCAACACGATGCCAAAAATTAGTGGCATCTACAATACTATCCCTCAAGTATTTCTTAGAGTGTAGTATCCTTTGTGACTCATGGTCTTTGATGTCATCATATAATAACAGTAAGGGTCCACACTAATATAGACACGAAAATATCACAGAATCTGCAATAAATGCAGGCTACTTTCAGTGTGGTGCTCAGTGAAGCATCTGGGGATAGTCAGCATGATATAGTAAGAGATATTAGCTGGGCAGACATTAGAGGAGAGATCAGCACATGCAAGGACCTGAAGAGAGGGGGCTTGATGTAGTTAGGTGATGAAGAGAAGTGAGTGCAGGCTTAGGTTAGCACACCCCAGTGAGAAGGAGGAGGGGCAGCAGCAAGGTACTACCAGACACAGACAGCCCAAAATGTGGAAAGATCTCACAGGTTGTGGTAGAAATTAAATTCTATTTACAATGGGAAACCTTTGGAAGCAGGTCAAGACATCACATAGCATGAGAATGGAGACCAATTACATGATCAATAATGTGGTTTGAACCCTGGGGATGCTGTGAAGATGGACAGAAGAACTGGAGGAGATGTTTTGGAAGTAGTGTTGACAGGACTAGGGAATGAACTGGATGAGGGAAGACAGGATGTGTTGATTTCCACAAGCAGAATGTTGTTACTTTATGCCAAAGGCATGACCCAAAAAATAAAACCTACCTTTCCTCCAAGTTAAAACTCTCTCTCTCAGAAAGACTTCACCCTGGCTTGAAAAACAACAACAACAACAACAAAAACCAGGACAAAATAACAAACCATGGAGAAAGCATGGAACCCACACACACACTCTGAGGGTGAGGACTAGAATCTACACAGAAATGTCAGAACTCAGAAAGGAAGTGTTGCAAACCTGAATTGTAGTGATGGCTCCACAAAAGAGTGTATTAACTAACTTCAGACTTGTGTGTTCAAGAAGACAAATATTTAAATTATACTTCAAAGAACCCCAAAAATAATAGTAGAAAATATACCACAGTACTAACAATGATTACTTCTGGAAGATGTAATTATGGAGAATATAAATCTCTATTTATATCTCTGAATTCTTTAAACTCTTTTATAATGAATATATAATAACTCCAATAGCTATAGTTTTCTATCACCTTTTTACCCTATAGAAATGTAAGACATGCAACATAAGATTTCTAAATAGGGTCTGTAAAGGGACCTTTGCCCATGTTCTACCCTTTATTTGCTTCCTAGAATACAAATATAATGACCAGAACTCTAGAAGCCACCTGGAGTCAAAAGACAATTCCAATAACAGAAACAGCACACAGAAAAGGAGACAGAATCCTCTCAACACATGACCAGGAGGTACCTATTCCTGGGATTCTTTTATATGGGAAAAAACTTTAAGATGTTTAAAACAAAGGAAATTGGGCCTCTTACTTGCAAATAAACCTAATCCTAATTTAAAAAAAAATCTTGAAAATCAGCAGTAAAAGTTTCTAAACAATTTAGCTAGAACATATACAAGGCATAAGAAACATTTAGTTGGATGGGGAGATGGCTGAGTGGCTAAGAGGGCATGTGTTGCAGAAGATCCAGGTAGGTTCAGTTTCCAGCACCCACATGGTGGTCACAATTATCTGTAACTTCAGTTCCAGGTGATCTGATATCTCTTCTTACCTCTGTGCTTACCAGGTAAGCACATGGTGGATATGCATGAAGGCAAAACACTCACACACATAAAATAAAATAAATAATATACATTTGTAAAAAGACATCTTGCCAAAATGAGATACACAGATGGTAAATCAACTTATACAATTATGTTCAACATCTCTGAGCATTAAGGAAATGTAAATTAGAACCAAGTGAATTATCACTTTAAATATATCAAGAGGCAGAGAATAAAAATAGAATACCAGATGCCTATAAGGGCCTGGAGGAGTAGATTATGCACACGCTGATGATGAGAATATAAAGTGATATGGATGCTCTCTGGAAAACAACATGTCAGTTTGTTTAGAGACTAGACACTCAACTACACAATTACATGGTACACATACAGCCTAAGGAAGTAAAGACTTAGGTTCTCATAAAAATCTTATACATGAATATTTAGAGTAGGTTTATTCAGAATATAAGAAGCAAACTATATCCTTCGCTGGCTAAATGGTTAAGCAAACTATAGCACCTCTGTGCTGGTTAGTTTTTTGTCAAGTTGACACAAGTTAGCTCCATTTTGAAAGAGGGAACCGCAATTGAGAAAATGCTCCTATCAGCTTTGTCTGTGGGCAAGCCTGTTGCACAGTTTCTTGTTTGATGAGTAAGTTGGGAGAGCCTAGTCTACTGTAGTTAGTGCCATCCCTGGAAAGACCTTCCTTGGATAAAATCACAAACTGAACATGCAAGCCAGTAAGCAGTGTCCTTCCATGGTCTCTGCTTTAGCTCCTACATCCAGGCTCCTGCCTTCAGTTCCTGAAGCGGTAGTGGACTGCACCCTGTGAGGTGAAATGAACACTTATTCCTCTTTTGGTCACGATCTTTCTTTTCCCACAGCAAGGGAAAACAAGCTAAGCTAGAATTACATACCAGGATCATGGGTATTATTGTGGCAGATATGGTCACATTATTCTGGGGAGAACTATAGGAGGAGTTTGGAACTTAAGGCTTGAAAAATAATTGAAAGAAAATTCTGAGATTCCATCTTACACCCATCAGAATGGCTCAGGGTAAAAACTCAAGAGACAGCACATGCTGGTGAGGATGTGGAGAAAGGGGAACACTCCTCCACTGCCGGTGGGAGTGCAAACATGTGTAATCACTTTGGAAATAAATCTAGCAGTTTCTCAGAAAATTAGCTCTACCTCAAGACCCAGCTATACCACTCCTGGGCATGTACCCACAAGATGTTCCACCATACCACAAGGACACTTCCTCAACTATACTCATAGCAGCCTTATTCATAAACAACCTAGATGTCACTCAGTCGGAGAATGAATAAAGAAAATGTGGTACATTTATACAATGGAATACTACTCAGCTATTAAAAACAAGAAAATTATGATTTCACACGCGAATGGATGGAACTACAAAAGATCATCCTGAGTGAGGTAACCCAGACCTAGAAAGATACACTCACTTATAAGTGGATATTAGGGGATCCAAGATGGCGGCGGCTGGCGCAGACGTATTTTGATTTCGGGGTCAACAGTCACAAGGCGGCAAGTGTTCCAGGACGCTGTACAAAGGGCACGACCCCTTCTAAATCTCACCCAGCTACACAGGGACCACAGAAGATCCCTGGGCAGGACACCCCTTCCAAATCTCGGACACACTAGGAAGCCTCTGGACCCGGGAATCAGGATCACCCATCCATCCCCCAAAAGGAGAGACCCTTGGTAAGCTCCAACCTAATACTGAGCCTGCAGATTCAGAAAACACACAGAGATAATCCCCACCCTGCTGGGCACTCCCAGGTCTCACACAGACGATCCAATTATCTAGTGAAAGGTTGCAACCCTTAGAAGTGAGCGGAGAACCACTGCAAAGTGCCTTCAGACCACAGATCACAGTCTGTGACGTCACTGGCCAGTTTCCAAGCTGCAGGAGCAGCAAGGCTACTGAAGCTGAACTGCAGTTTTACCCGCTACAGGAACCAACCCCAGGCAAACTGCGAGATATTCGAAACTGTTGTATATTGGTCTTATGTACTAGCATGGGCCCTTCTGGCAGGGAACCAGAGCTTACATGTACACAGCTCCGCCACCTGAATTAATTAGGTCTCCACCTGGGAGGTGGGACTGAATGACTCACCTTATAGGGGTGGAGTAAGGCAACTCGAATCCTACACCACAGTGACCTCTTTGGACGCAAGTCCAGAAGACAGCAAAAAAAATTCCACAAGGCCAGAGGCCCCAGATGAAAAAAAAAAAAAAAAACAGAGCGAAATGTCTCCAACAAAAGAAAGCAACGCTATTCCGTCCATCCCAAACCACCTCACCACAACTGAAACACATGAAAACGATGACAATTCTACATTATGGAAAGTGATAAAGTCCCTTCAAGAAGAACTTAAAACTATGAAGGAATTCAAAGAAGCCACAATTTTACAAGTCAAAACAATGAATAACATCATTAAAGAGCTCCAAGCCAAGGTGACCCAGCTTGAACAGGAAAAGGATAAAGCAATGAAAGATCTCCAGACAAAAACAAGCAAACTGGAGAAGGAAATGTACAAAACGAACACTACCATTCAAGACATGAAAATAGAAATGGAAACAATAAAGAAAACACAGTCAGAGTTAAAAAAGGAAATGGAGAATCAAGAGAAGAGAACAGGAACTATGGCTGTGAGTATGAAAAATAGGATGCAAGAGATGGAAGACAGGATCTCAGGCATGGAAGATTCGATGGAAGAAATCAGTACAACATCCAAAGAAAATGAGAAAGCTAAAAAAATCTCTCACCCGCACATCCAAGAAATCAAGCACTCAGTGAAAAGACAGAACCTAAGAATTATAGACATAGAGGAAAGAGAAGACTCCCGACTCCATGGTTCAGGAAATATCCTCAACAAAATCATAGAAGAAAACTTCCCAAACCTAAAGAAAGACATGCCAGTAAAAATCCAAGAGGCTTACAAAACACCAAACAGATTAGATCAGAAAAGAAACTCCTCTCGCCACATAATAATAGAAACTCCAAATGTAGAGAACAAAGAAAGGATATTAAAAGCTGTAAGAGAAAAAGGCCAAGTCACATACAATGGCAGACCCATCAGAATCACATCTGACTTCTCCTCAGAAACTTTAAAAGCTAGAAGGGCGTAGACAGATATCCTACAAGCCCTGAGAGAACATAGGTGCCCAGCCAGACTACTATACCCAGCAAAACTCTCTATCAACATAAAGGAGAAAACAAGATATTCCATGACAAAATCAAATTCAACCAATATCTCCTCACAAACCCAGCCCTACAGAAGATCCTAGAAGGAAAATTCCAACACAGAGAAGATAACTACATCCAAGAAAATAGAGGAAATAGAAACCTCCACAGCAACTAAACAAAAGAGAAACACAAGACAGCCAGCTATACCAAAATAATGGGAAATAACAACCCCTGGTCACTAATATCCATCAACATCAATGGACTCAACTCGCCAATAAAAAGACACAGACTTACAGACTGGATCCGTAAACAAGACCCATCTTTTTGCTGTATACAAGAAACACATCTCACTATTGAAGATAAACACTACCTCAGAGTAAAGGGCTGGGAAAAGGTTTTCCAAGCAAATGGACCCAGGAAACAAGCTGGAGTAGCCACCCTAATATCAAACAAAATAGACTTCCAATTGAAGTTAATAAAAAAAGACAGAGAAGGGCATTACATACTCGTTAAAGGAAATATCCACCAAGAGGTCATCTCAATATTGTACATCTATGCCCCAAATACAAAGGCACCTACATTTATAAAAGAAACACTTCTAAAACTTAAATCGCACATTGATCCAAACACTTTAATAGTGGGAGACTTTAACACCCCACTCACAACTATGGACAGATCATCAAGACAGAAGCCAAACAGAGAAATAATGAGTCTAGCAGTCTAGCAGAGATCATGAACCAAATGGACCTAACAGATCTCTACAGAACGTTTCACCCAAACACAAAAGAAAACACCTTCTTCTCAGCACCTCACGGAACCTTCTCCAAAATCGACCATATCGTTGGACACAAAGATAGCCTCAAGAGATACAAGAAAATTGAAATAACCCCTTGTATCTTATCAGACCACCATGGAATAAAGCTGGACTTCAATAGCAAAAGAATCAAAAGAAAGTCTACACTCACATGGAAATTGAACAACTCTTTACTAGAGGACCACTGGGTCGGGGAAGAAATAAAGAAGGAAATCAAAGACTTCTTAAAATCCAACAAAAATGAAGACACAACATACCCAAACCTATGGGACACAATGAGAGCTGTGCTACGAGGAAAGTTCATAGCACTAAGTGCCTTCAAAAAGAAAATTGTGACAGCTCATATTAGCGAATTAACAGCTAAACTGGGTGAATTGGAAAAAAAAGAAGCGAACACTCCCAAGAGGAGCAGAAGGCAGGAGATCATCAAACTTAGGGCTGAAATCAACAACTTAGAAACAAAAAGAACTACACAAAGAATCAATGAAACCAAGAGTAGGTTCTTCGAGAAAATCAACAAAATAGACAGACCCTTAGCCAAATTAACTAAAAGACAGAGGGAGAAAACACAAATCAACAAAATCAGAAATGAAAAGGGTGAAATAACAACAGACATTGAGGAAATCCAGAGAATATTTGGATCCTACTTTAAAAATCTATACTCCACCAAATTTGAAAACTTAAGTGAAATGGACAATTTTCTTGATAGATTCTACCTACTGAAGCTAAATCAAGATCAGATAAACAGATTAAACAGCCCTATAACCCATAAGGAAATAGAAACAGTCATTAAAAATCTCCCAACCAAAAAAAGCCCAGGGCCAGATGGCTTTAGCACGGAATTCTACCGGACCTTCAAAGAGGAGCTAACGCCAATACTTTTCAAACTCTTTCACAAAATAGAATCTGAAAGAACATTGCCAAACTCATTCTACGAGGCCACAATCACCCTGATTCCTCAACCACACAAAGACCCAACAAAGAAAGAGAACTTCAGACCAATCTCCCTCATGAACATAGATGCAAATTACTTAATAAAATACTAGCAAACCGAATTCAAGAACACATCAAAAGTATCATACACCATGATCAAGTAGGTTTCATCCCAGGGATGCAGGGATGGTTCAATATACGAAAGTCTATCAACGTCATTCACCATATAAACAAGATGAAAGAAAAAAAAACACATGATAATCTCCCTATATGCAGAAAAAGCATTTGACAAAATCCAACACCCCTTCATGCTCAAAGTTCTGGAGAGAACGGGCATACAAGGGCCATACCTAGAAATAATAAAGGCAATATACAGCAGGCCAGTGGCCAACATCAAAATAAATGGAGAGAAAATTGAAGCATTTCCTCTAAACTCAGGGACAAGACAAGGATGTCCACTTTCACCATATCTCTTCAATATAGTACTTGAAGTTCTTGCTAGAGCAATAAGACAACTAAAGTACATCAAGGGGATAAACATCAGAAACGAAGAAGTCAAATTATCCCTATTTGCAGATGATATGATAGTATACATAAGCGACCCCAAAAATTCCACCAGAGAACTCTTACAGCTGATAAACACCTTCAGCAAAGTGGCTGGATACAAAATTAATTCAAAAAAATCAGAAGCCCTTCTTTATATAACAAACAAATTGGCTGAGGAAGAAATAAGGGAAACAACCCCCTTCACAATAGCCGCAAATAACATAAAATACCTGGGGGTAACTCTAACCAAGCAAGTAAAGGACCTGTACAACAAGAACTTCAAGCCCTTGAAGAAAGAAATGGAAGAGGCCTTTAGAAGATGGAAAGATCTTCCATGCTCATGGATAGGTAGGATCAACATAATAAAAATGGCCATCCTACCAAAAGCAATATATAGATTCAATGCAATTCCTATCAAAATACCAACACAATTTTTTATAGGCTTGGAAAGAGCTAGCCTCAATTTCATATGGAACAACAAAAAGCCCAGAATAGCTAAATCAATCCTGTACAATAAAAAAACATCTGGAGGTATTACCATCCCACATTTCAAGCTGTACTACAGAGCAATAGTTGTAAAAACAGCATGGAATTGGTATAGAAACATACCAATAGATCAATGGAATCGAATTGAAGATCCAGAAATAGACCCACACATTTATGGCCACCTAATTTTTTGACAAAGAAGCCAAAACGGCACAATGGAAGAAGGACAGCATCTTCAACAAATGGTGCTGGTCCAACTGGATGTCCATTTGTAAAAGAATGAAGTTAGACCCATACTTATCACCTTGTACAAAACTTAAGTCCAAGTGGATCAAGGACCTTAGCATAAGGCCGGTCACACTAAATCTACTAGAAGAAAAATTGGGAGAGACCCTCGAACTAATTGGCAAAGGCGACAACTTCCTGAACAGAACACCAACAGCTCAGGACTTGAGATCAACAATCAATAAATGGGACCTCATGAAACTGAAAAGCTTCTGTAAGGCAAAGGACACTGTCATTCGAACAAACGGCAGCCTACAGACTGGGAGAAAATATTCACCAACACACATCTTACAGAGGGCTAATATCCAAAATCTACAAAGAACTCAAGAAATTAAATGCCAAGAAACCAAATAATCCAATCAAAAAATGGGAGACAGAGCTAAATAGAGAATTCACAAAGGAGGAATTCCTAATGGCTGAGAGACACTTGAAGAAATAAATGCTCAACATCCTTAATCATCAGAGAAATGCAACTGAAGACAACTCTGAGATTCCATCTCACACCTTTCAGAATGGCTAAGATCAAAAATTCAAATGACAGCACATGCTGGCGAGGGTGTGGAGAAAGGGGTACCCTACTCCATTGCTGGTGGGAATGCAAGCTTGTGCAACCACTATGGAGGTCAGTCTGGCGATATCTTAGAAAACTTGGAATAGCTCTGCCTCAGGACCCAGCCATACCACTTCTGGGTATACACCCAAATGCCTTTTCACAGAGTCATAAGGAAGTTTCCTCATGTATGTTTATAGCAGCCTTATTTGTAATAGCTAGAAACTGGAAACAACGCAGATGTCCCTCAACCGAAGAATGGGTTAAAAAACTGTGGTACAGGCCGGGCGGTGGTGGCGCACGCCTTTAATCCCAGCACTTGGGAGGCAGAGGCAGGCGGATCTTTGTGAGTTCGAGGCCAGCCTGGTCTACAAAGCGAGTCCAGGACAGCCAGAGATATTCAGAGAAACCCTGTCTCGAAAAAAAAAACAAAACAAAACAAAAAAACTGTGGTACATCTACACAATGGAATACTATTCAGCTATCAGGAATAATGAAACTATGCAATTTGCAGCCAAATGGATGGACCTAGAAAAGCTCATCCTGAGTGAACTAACCCAGACTCAGAAGGACACATATGGCATCTATTCACTTATAGTAGGATTTTAGCTATATAGTAGAAGGTATCGATACTACAACTAACACACCAAAGGGAACTTGGACATAGACTTCTTATGTTTATTTTTATTTTTAATTTATTTTTGATATATCAGTTATATTTTTTCTATTTTTTAGTCTTTTTAATCTATTATATGCTTATTGGTTTGTTTGTTTAGTAGTCTCTCTCCCGGGCAACGAGACAGTTTTCACTGATGGTACTGCTTTGTAGATCCCCAATGAATGAAGAGGCTCTTGGCCCTCATACGACCTCTCAACTGAGATGAGGGACTGTTATATAAGGACACCCCACCCCAGAGAAATGGGATGGAAGGGTTAGGAGGTAAAGAAAAAATGATGAAATGTGATGTTTCGGCCTTTTACTACTAATTGTCATAAACTGTTTAGGATAATTAAGAAATACAAACTAATGGTTATGCAAGCCGGTCATTCTGTTAGGTACTATGACAGCATATTATAGTTACTTTCTAAGCTAATCAGAAATAAACCTGCTAAGAGACAAGCAACGTCTGCTTACCCTAATATAAGAGATAGATAGGGCCTCTTCTAAAACCTCAAGAGATTTGCAGAATATGGCATTCAAAGATGTTTTCGTAACTTTAGATGTTTTTTATATCAAGACATATCAACTCCTGACAGCACCCCCTATTGTCCTCCAAGTAGAAGATGAGCATCGAAGAATCTCCAGTGGGAGATGATTGAATTAGTCGCAAGCCTATCTCTTTGTAGGAAAAGCCCCTTGCTCCAACTGTAGACAGAATGCTGTCCAAAAAGGACAAAACCTGGAAGCAGGTAAGTCGACAGCCTAGCTCTGCCAAGACAGGGTAGGTAAGTCCTTCATAACCCCTGCTCTACAATCAATGTCTGTCAGAGAAATGTGGCCAAATGACTGAAGATCGATGCTGTAATGCATGGAGAGGAAATGGGAACTGTCCAGGCAGCCACTGGTATGTCATTTCTTAGTTTGGAAAGCTGCAGAACCTTTACTTTCTATAAAATCAGATATATTTATCCCTCTCAGGTCTCTGAGGTGGTTGGAGAACAGATATCTAGAGTCTCATAATTAAATTTTGAGTTTTTTAGGAGTCAAGAGAGTGTTATAGATCTAAGAAGATACTTTTAAAATTGTGTTTCAAGTTAGTATGAATGTTGAGTCAGATATAGACCTTTAAACTCATGGAGATGGTTAGATAGTAGAATGTTAAAGTCAGGTACCAAATACATATGGACTGGTCATTGGGAATGTACATTAAGCCATATAACCCTCATGACTGTGGCCAATTACCTCTGTTGTACTGTATTGTATTTATTATTATAAGAGAAAGAGCCATTTGTTGGACTGAAAGGGGAAATAAGATATACCTTAAACTTAAAGGAAAAAAAAAGGGAAGAGGATGGGGGGTTGAGGGTGGGAGGGTGAGACTGGAGGGGGAATAGGGAAGGGACTGCGATTGATATGTAACTAGAAGAAATAAAAAATAAAGGAAAAAAATAAGTGAATATTAGCCATAAAGAACAGGATAATCATCCTACAATCCACATACCCAATGAAGCTAAGTAACAAAGAGGGCCCAAGGCAGAATGTGTGAATCTCACTGAGAAGGGAAAATAAAATGGGCATTGGAGGTGGATGGAAGGAGAGGGGGTAGAGAGAGAAACAAGAGTAGGGATCAGGTGTGTGGAGGGGCGAAAGGGCTGAGAGAGAGAACAGAAATCAGTAGAGGGGAATCTTTGGCATGGGGGAGGCTTTTGGGAGTCTATGGTGGTGACCTTAACTGAGACTCCTAGAAGAGGAGTATATGGAGCCTGAGGTGGCCACCTCCTGTAGCCAGGCAGGATTTCCAGTGGAAGGAGGGGGACAGCAACCCACTTCAACCCCAAATTTGTCCTGCCTATAACAAGTGCAGTGATAAAGATAGTGTAGAGATTGAGACTTTGGCCCACCAATGAATGCCCCACCTTGGGACACATCCCATGGGAGAGCTCCAACCCCTGACATTAGTAATGATACTCTGCTACGCTTGCAGACAGGAGTCTAGCATAACTGTCCTCTGAGAGGTTTCATCCAGCTGCTCATGGAAACAGATGCAGTGACCCACAGGCAAACATTAGGTGGAGCTCAGGGGGTCTTGTAGAAGAGTAGAGGGAAGGATTGAGGGAGCCAGATGGGTCCATATGTCTCCATAAGAATGACACCATAAGAAGACCTACAGAGTAAACTAACCGAGGCCCATGGGGACTAAGAGAGACTGAACCACCAACCAAAGAGCATACACTGCTGCACCTACGCCCCCTACACATATGTAGCAGATGTGCAGCTTGTTCTACTTGTGGGTCCCCTAATAATTTGAGCAGGAGATTCTCTGACAGTTGCCTGCCTCTAGATCCCTATTCCATAGCTCCCCTGCCTTGTCTGGCCTCAGTGGGAGAGGATGCGCTTAGTCTTACTGTGACTTGGTGTACCAGAGTGGGTTGGTACCCATGGTGGGGGGCCTCTTCCTCTTTAAGGAGAAGGGGGACATGGAGGAAAATCTGAGGGTAGGACTGAAAGGAAAGGAGGGAGGGGGCTGTGATCAGACTGTAAAGTGAATAAATACATTTTTTTTAGCTTTTTTCTTTTCTTTTTTTTCCTTTATTTTTTATTTCTTCAATCACCGTCCCCTCCCTATTCCCCCTCCAGTCCCCACCCTCCCACCCTCAACCCCCCATCCTCTTCCCTTTTTTTTTCTTTTAAGTTTAAGGTATATCTTATTTCCCCCTACAGTTTCCCCTTTCAGTCCAACAAATGGCTCTTTCTCTTATAATAATAAATACAATACAGTACAACAGAGGTAATTAGGCCACAGTTATGAGGTTTATATGGCTTAACGAACATTCCCAATGACCAGTCCATATGTATTTGGTACCTGACTTTAACATTCTACTATCTAACCATCTCCATGAGTTTAAAGTTCTAATCTGACTCAACATTCATACTAATTGCAACACAATTTTAAAAGTATCTTCTTAGATCTATAACACTCTCTTGACTCCTAAACAACTCAAAATTTAATTATGAGACTCTATCTATCTGTTCTTCAATCACCTCAGAGACCTGAGAGGGTTATCTGATTTTATAGGAAGTACAGGGTCTGCAGCTTCTCAAACTAAGAAAGGACATACCAGTGGCTGACTGGAAATTATTGAGTTTTCTGAGCTTACTATGCTCTTGTGGGAACTTGAGAGATGAAGCTGATAGCGGTGAAAATGATGGTGACCTGAGGACTGAGGAGGCTGGGAGACAGCAAGGGCAGGGATGAGCCTCAAAGGCATGTCCACAGTGACCTAATTCCCCACCCCTCAATGTTTCCATCTTCTAAAATAACATCAAAAATTAGGGACCAAACCTTCAACCTTGAGAATGAGGTAACCTTTTGTTGTCAAACCAAAACAAACTACTTACATTAGGCCTAGGTGCGGCTAAGGCCTGTTTAGACAGAACAGGGGCATCGTCACAGCAGTGGGCTACATTACACTTGTGACGTTCAGGGTCCACCTCCCACACTTCATATCACAGCAACAGCCAGTCTGGAGATAGACAGGAAAAGAAGCCTGTATTTTCTAGCAGAAGCAGAATGAAACTTCATGTTTGGATTCTTGAGTAGAGGCTAAGGATTAAATAACCAAATTATCTGTTTTCCAATTGTATGAACAACCCAAAACGGAGACTGCTCAGTTGGTTAGATACCTACCGTGCAAAAAATAGGACCTGATTTTGGATTCCCAGAACCCATGTGAAAAATAGAAAGAAAGAAAGAAAGAAAGAAAGAAAGGAAGGAAGGAAGGAAGGAAGGAAGGAAGGAAGGAAGGAA
>CAJQZJ010004763.1:15484061-15532928 GCA_907164525.1 Lophiomys imhausi
CCATATTTGGCAAAGACCGCTGATCTGGCTTGCTTCCGCATACATGGGCCTCTAAGATAGCACCACATGGCTTTACTTGATTGGCTGTTCATATAGTATTTAGCCTGTGGGTTGGGTCTGCCCGGGCATTTCGGAAGACTGTTTTCAAGGGACCTGAATAAAATGCTGGAGAAGAGCTTTTGCGAGTTGCGTCATCCTTGCTGGTCGAGGGGGACGCGACAAGTGGTGGCCCGTACGGGGACCCAAAAAAGACTCAGAACTCCTGCAGTCAGGGGCAGCGCGGGCAAGTTCCTGGGATAAATTAGGACAATAAAGTTTCACGGAGATAGCGAACACAAGGTAAAGTTTCGCGGAGATAGCGAACAAAAGGTAAAGTTTCGTGGAGATAGTGAACATACGGTAAAGTTTCGCGGAGATTGCGAATAAAAGGTAAAGTTTCGCGGGGAAGCTGCGAACCGAAAGTAAATTTTTAATCATGGGATTGTCTGAGTCACATCCAATTTTCTGGCTCTTCAGGAGCTACTTTTAGCTAGGAATTTGAAAATTAAGAAGTCTACCCTAGAGAGATTTTTGAATGAATGTGATTCCGTGGCTCCGTGGTTTGCGGTGTCCGGGAATCTTATGGTATCCTGCTGGGACAAATTAGGCAGGGACTTGGATTTTGCTTGGGTACTCTAAAGCATGGAGTAAGACCAATTTGGAAAATGGTGAGGAGTTGTTTAGAAGATCAGAGATGCTGTAACGCGATCAAGGAGGGAGATTCAGCCTTGGAACTGCTGCAAGGGGAAAGATCTGAGCAAGTAGACAGTGAAAAGGAAAGTAACAAAGGCGAAAGATTTGAGCAGGCAGGCAGTGAAAAGGGAGGCAAAAAGAAGGTTCCTCTCTATCCCGATCTTAGAGATTTTAGAGATTTTGAGGACTCAGAGGGCACGGATTCTGAAGGGGAGCTACACGCTCTAATAGAACAGTTGGAGAGGACTGTTATTAGAAAAAGGGAAAAGAAAAGGGTAAAAGAGAAAGACACGTTGGTGGCAGTCGGTGTAAGTGAAGCCGTTGCCGCAGCGCCTTCAGCCACGTTAGCGGCGGTCGGTGTAAGTAAAGCCGTTGCCGCGGCGCCTTCAACTCCTCCTCCATATCCAGAAGACATTCAGATAGATCAGCCTGTTCAGTCCCTGAAAGTAGGGAGATCTTTCTGCCCGGGGATGTGGACACAAGTAAGAACAGAATTACAGTTTGCCTATCCGGTATACCAAGACCCACAAGGGAACAGGTACGAGGAACCACTTGATTTTAAGGTAGTTAAATCCCTTGCAGAGTCGGTTCGTACCTATGGTACTACCGCTTCTTTTACAATGGCTCAAGTGGAAGCATTAAGCAGACATTGTATGACTCCAAGTGATTGGAGTGGCCTGGTCCACGCCTGCTTAAGTCCAGGGCAATACTTAGACTAGAAAGCTTTCTTGATTGAGTATGCCACTGAGCAAGCAGCCATTAATCAGAGAGATGGAAATCCAGCCTGGGATAGAGATATGCTGCTTGGGCAGGGGAGATTTGCCAACCAGCAGATAGGATATCCTATTCAGGTTTATGAGCAAATAAACAAGATAGCTATCAAGGCTTGGAGATCTCTTCCTAATAAAGGGGAGGTGAGTGGGAACTTAACTAAGATTCTACAGGGCCCCATGGAGCCCTTTTCAGACTTTGTGGCACGAATGGTGGAAGCAGCAGGGAAGATTTTTGGTGACCCGGATGCTGCTATGCCACTAATAAAACAGTTGGTCTATGAGCAATGTACCAAAGAGTGTAGAGCCGCTATCACCCCTTACAAGAACAAAGGGCTAGAAGCCTGGATGAAAGTGTGTAGAGAACTTGGAGGGCCGTTAACTAATGCTGGTCTTGCTGCCGCAGTAATACAGTTGACCAGAAAAGGTGGAGGAAGTTCAGGAGTTTGTTTTAAGTGCGGCAAGATGGGACACTTTAAAGACAGTGCCCCAGGGGAAGGAGTACAGAAAGTACAGGAAGTGTACAACGCCCCAGGCGGCCGGGGTTATGCCCAAAATGTAAAAAAGGGAACCATTGGGCTAATGAATGCCGTTCAGTGATAGACATCCATGGCCAGCCTTTAACTCCAGGTTATGGTGGCGCTCGTCCAAAAAACGGACAGCGGGGCCCACGACCTCAGGGCCCACAAATATATGGGGCAGTAGAGAATCAGGACAAAGAACAGAATCAAGAGAGATGGCCAACCCTCCGCCATCCGAGAGACCGTGGAGAGCCACTGCAGGCTCAGCAGGATTGGACCTCTGCTCCACCACCAGACTCGTATTAACACCCAAAATGGGGGTCCAGTTAATTGAAACAGATTTTAAAGGACCTCTTGAACCTGGTACAGTTGGTTTGTTGTTAGGGAGGTCATCATCAGCCTTGAGAGGACTTATTGTCCATCCTGGAGTTATAGATCCAGATTATACAGGAGTGGTTAAGATCATGATAGCCTCCCCTCGTGGTATAACGGCTATCTCTCCTGGAGATAGAATTGCTCAGTTGATCATGTTGCCGAGCTTACATGATCGCTATGCGGCAAGGGATCAAGAGAGAGGAAAAGATGGTTTTGGGTCCATGGGCACAGATCTGACTTTTCTCTCCCTGGATTTGGACCAACGCCCCGTCTTGGAGTTAAAAGTTGATGGTAAAAAGATCCTGGGCCTTTTGGATACTGGGGCTGATAGGAGTATCATAGCAAAGAAAGACTGGCCTTCAGGTTGGCCCATACAAGCCTCTTCTCAAACACTTCAAGGCCTGGGTTATGCTAAGACTCCAGATATGAGTGCAAGGTTATTAAAGTGGAAGGACCAAAAGAACCACTCAGGAGAAATGCAGCCATATGTACTTGAGCTCCCTATCTCCCTTTGGGGAAGAGACCTTTTAAAGGATATGGGATTTAAATTGAGTAATGACTATTCTGAATCAGCCCAACGTATGATGCAAGATATGGGATATGCTCCAGGCTTTGGAATAGGAAAATATTTGCAGGGACGAAAGAGTCCCATATCTATTCAGCAAAGACAAAAGAGACAGGGCCTGGGTTTTTCCTAGGGGCCACTGAGGAGGGTATTCCCATAACTTGGAAGACGGAGGATCCAGTATGGGTTCCTCAGTGGCCACTTTCCTCTGTAAAATTGAATGCGGCCAAAGAGTTGGTGGATGAACAGATGTCTTTAAAGCATATAAAACCATCTGTATCTCCCTGGAATACACCTATCTTTGTCATTAAAAAGAAATCTGGAAAATGGAGATTGTTGCATGATCTGCATGCCATAAATCAACAAATGCAGATCATGGGCCCAGTGCAATGCGGCTTGACGCTTTTATCATCTTTGCCAGCCTCATGGCCCATTATAGTTATAGATATAAGAGATTGTTTTTTCTCCATCCCTTTGTGTGCCAAAGATAGTGAGAGATTTGCATTTACTGTTCCATCCTGTAACCATGAGGAACCTGATCAGAGGTTTGAATGGGTAGTATTACCTCAGGGCATGGCAAACAGCCCCACTATGTGCCAACTGTATGTGGGGGAAGCCATTGCTCCCTTGAGAAAGAATTTTCCAGATTTGAGATGTGTTCATTATATGGATGATATCTTACTGGCAGCTAAGAGTGAACAAACGTTAGATCGGGCCTATGAAGAATTAGTTCAATTATTAAAAAAGAAAAGGTTGTTTATTGCTCCTGATAAGGTTCAAAAGGAAAATGTGGTTGATTATTTAGGAGCGAAGGTTGGACCTGAAAAGATAATACCTCAAAAGATTGAGATAAGAAAAGATAATTTAAAGACTCTAAATGATTTTCAAAGGTTGTTAGGAGATATCAATTGGGTAAGAGGCTATTTGAAGCTACCAAATTATGAAATAAGACCCCTATATGATATTTTGAAAGGTGATTCAGCACTTAATTCTCCTAGGCAATTTACAGAAGAAGCAAGAAAAGCTTTATGTAAAGTGGAAGAAATGTTACAGAGTGCCTTCCTAAAGAGATGGCAGGAAGGACAGCCCATTGTATTGTGCATATTTGCCACCTATGGTCAACCTACAGGATTGTTATGGCAGGACGGACCATTATTATGGACCTATTCAAAGATTTCTCCGAAAAAATCCATAGAACATTATCCCACTGCAGTTGCTGCTTTAGCCTTGAATGGTATCCAACATTGCTTGCAGTCTTTTGGAGTTGCTCCTGCCAGTATAATAGTGCCCTATTCCAGTTATCAAATTAAGATTTTGTGTGGCACTGTAGATGACTGGGCAATATTGCAATGTAGCTTTGAAGGAGTGATTGATAACCATTATCCTAAGCATCCATTACTATCATTTTTTAAGGAGCACCCAGTGATATTCCCTAAGGTTACTTCAGCAGTACCACTTCAAGGGTCACCAAATGTGTTTACTGATGGCTCAAAGACAGGCTGTGGAGCCTATTTGATAGAAAGACAAGAGCCCATGTTATGTCAATTTCAACCGGGCTCCCCCCAAATAGTAGAGTTGAAAATAGTAATTGAGGTGTTTAAAAGATGTCAATTTGCATTCAATTTGATTTCAGATTCAGTCTATGTGGTCAACGCAGTGAAAGTATTAGAATTAGCAGGTCCTATTAAGAATAGTAGTACTGTATGTGCCTTATTACAAGAGTTACAAGTTTTAATCTGGCAGAGAAAAAGGTGTTTTTATATTCAACATATCAGAGCACATACAGGATTACCTGGACCATTAAGTGAGGGTAATGATAAAGTTGATCAATGGACTAGGATGACATGCATTTTTTGGAGCTCATTCCTAGACCAAGCCAGACAGTTTCACCAATTATTTCATGTAAATGCAAAAACTCTACAGCAGAAATTCCATTTGTCTAGAGCAGATGCTAGACAAGTGGTTTTGGACTGTCCTCAGTGTGTGATTCATCATCATCCTCCCAGTGTGGGAGTGAACCCTAGAGGGTTGATGCCACTCAAAATCTGGCAAATGGACGTTACCCACATTTCAGAGTTTGGAACCTTAAAATATATTCATGTATCTGTGGATACCTGCTCAGGTATCATACATGCTACACCTATGAGTGGAGAAAAGGCTCGCAATGTCATAGGGCATTGCTTAGAAGCCTGGGCTGCATGGGGAAAACCACAGCAGCTGAAAATGGACAATGGACCAGCCTATACGGCACAGTCCTTTGTCTCCTTCTGTAACCAGATGGAGGTACAGCTTAATCACGGATTACCATACAATCCTCAAGGACAGGGAATTGTGGAGCGTGCTCATCGCACCTTGAAAGAATGCTTGCAAAAACAGAAAGGGGGAATGGGCCAAGGCCGTACCCCCAAGGAGAGAATGTCTTTAGCTTTATTTACTTTAAACTTTTTCAATTTGGATGCTCAAGGCCGCTCAGCAGCGGACAGACATCAGGATTCCCATGGTTCACCTAAAAGCATGGTGAAGTGGAAGGATATTTTGACAGGCTCTTGGCGGGGGCCTGACCCCGTGCTAACATGGGCAAGAGGGTCTGTTTGTGTTTTTCGTCAGGATCAACAAGATCCAGTGTGGGTGCCTGAACACCTTGTGAGGAAGATTCGTCATGAAGACCTTCCTAAGGATCCTGGTATTAGTAGCAGTGAGTATGTCAGGAATGACCGAGCTGAGATGGGGGATCCTGTCGATATTCCCAAAGACGATGCCGGTCAGACATGATGCAACTGTGTTTCCACGCTTATTTAGCAGTAATAGAAGCTTAGGCTTACCCTACCTTCCCTTTGATGATCAGAGAAGCCCTATAGAGGGTAATAGAAATGTCAGCTTGAAGGGTAGTCTGTGGTTTTTAATGAGCTTCAATAGGTCAGATGATACAAAATGCATTAAATTGTCTCAGCAGTCAGCAGATTTTTTACCACTACTGAGGTTTGGGGGTAGGAGTGGTGGTTTGTTTTCAGGCAATGGTTCTCGCCTTGAAGGATGGTGGCCCACACGAGTCTCTGACCGGGACCCCCCCCAGACAGCCACGCTGGACACCTTTTTGTAGAGGATCCACAGGAGAGGAAGGACCTTTTCCCTGGACTGGATGTCAGGAGCGCAGAGCAGTTTGGGTTCAACAAGATTATTTTTCCTTTAGCCCCATGATTAGTAATATAGTGAATAAGTCTTGTACAGGAATGCTTGATATATCTACTAGGGATCCTCAGCAGACTGCCACCAATCCTTTTGATTTGTGGCTTTTGTGTGGGGTAAATGGAAGTTGCATGGACTTGGGACCTGTCATTATGCTTGGGGGAGGAATTTATCAAAGAGGTAATTTTCCCTAGGGTCTGCTACCAAATTGGATTTTTCTAGCGGTAGTGGCTCTGGTATTTGGAAATCTTTGTTTCATTCTTACCGCAATAAGACCTTTTCAGCTTCGCCAGTATGTCTCTGGCCTCCTTTTCTGTGGATTGTAAGTAATGGGAGTGCATCCTTAGGTGAAGAAAAGTTAGTATGCACTCCGGGCACATGTTTTTATGCCCTATGCTGGAATGCCACAGCCTTTCCTGTGGCTGTGGTGACTAGAATGCCTTGATATGTACCAGTTCCTGTAGAGGATCCTAATACCATGATGCTATTCAGGTTTAAAAGAGATTTTGGCATCACTGCAGCTATTGTTACTGCCATCACTATTGCTGCTGTGGGAGCTACTGCCTCAGCTATTGCCTTGTCTAGTTCTATACAGACTGCCAATGCCCTGAATAATATCTCAGCCACTGTGGCACAGGCATTGGATACTCAGACCTCTATGAATTCTCATCTCAAAGGAGGCCTTATGATAGTTAATCAACGCATAGATTTAATACAAGAACAGATTGATTCTCTTTGGCAACAAGCACAATTGGGGTGTGAGTGGAAAATGCAAGGTTTGTGTGTTACTTCCGTGCAGTATCAAAATTTTACAAAGGCTGCTAATCTGTCTAGACAATTGTCAAAGTTCCTCTTACAGGATTGGTCGGCTGAGTTTGAAAATTTGATGAGAGAGCTGAGAGCGACAATCGTCCACATCAATTCCACTCAGGTGGATCTGAGCCTGGCTACTGGCTTGACTTCCTGGATACAGACGGCTATGGATCATCTTAAGGAGTGGGCGGGCGTAGGCTCTTTGGTGATACTGATGATACTAGCCTGTCTGGTTTGCCTATGGTGCATCTACAAAATGAGAGCCACACAAAAGCGTAATGCAGCCATGATTATACAAGCCCTTGTCACCATTGAGGCGGGCCAGTCCCCTCAGGCATGGCTCGCTGCCGTGAAGCCTTAAATCTTCACTGAGCATAGTCCCTGCCCACTGAGGTATTCGTTCCACGGATATTAGGGTCTGGCAAGTCAGTGACGGAGTTGACGGGTAAGTCTCGGCCACCTAAGACAGGGCAGTCCCGAGTGGGGAGGCTGACCCAGAGACGGGTAAGAGTTTGAGCACCGCCCTCCTACAGGCTCAGGCCCACCGTGAGATCCCCAGATATGGGGATTACGTAGCCTTTCCAGGGACTTCTACCAACTTTAAAAAAAAAAATAAAAAAGGAGGAACTGTAGAGAGCTGCGATGTGCCGCGCCTTAAAGATGGAGCCGGTTTCCGCCTTCCACCAGCCCGACGGTGAGCGCTCTCAGTGGTAAACAAGTCCATATTTGGCAAAGACCGCTGATCTGGCTTGCTTCCGCATACGTGGGCCTCTAAGATAGCACCACGTGGCTTTACTTGATTGGCTGTTCATATAGTATTTAGCCTGTGGGTTGGGTCTGCCCAGGCATTTCGGAAGACTGTTTTCAAGGGACCTGAATAAACTGCTGGAGAAGAACTTTTGTGAGTTGCGTCATCCTTGCTGGTCGAGGGGGACGCGACAGAAAAAGAAAAAGAAACCAAAGCAGGGTATGGTCCTGTGTATATGTGATTCCAGTGTTTACAGAAGTAGAAAAGGCAGAGACAGGAAGCTCCTTAGAGCTTCCCAACCAGTCAGTCTAGAAAAATGGCAAGCACTGGGTTCAGTGAAAGACCAGTCTCAAAAGGCAAAGTGAAGAGTGCTCAAAGAAGACGGTTAGTGTCATTCTGTGGCCTCCGCACACACACATTCACATTGAGTCGGTCTGTGGCCTTCACACACATTGAGCAAGCACACATACACAATCACATGCACATTAAAAAATATAACAAAAGGTGTAAAGTTGAAGGAAGGCTGTTCAAGTTTTTGTCCAGGAACAGGACAGAAGCAGAAAAGCATTAATTTGACTTAACATATAAAGAACACTGTAAGTCCTATATGTACAATATTCTAATTGCAAAGGGATTTCCTATACCTTTTAACATATTTCTCTGAATTACATATCAGCAACACGCATAGGTACATGCACACATGTGTGATCTTTTCTCCTGGTGTGTCTCCATCACTTTCCAGTAATTTCCAGTCTAGACTAAGGATAGCATATTAGAATTTCTTCATTATTCAATTTCCAATTTCCTGAATAAAGTACTGCAAAAATGAGCTGGGTTTTGGCTTGGTGTATGACAGTTTTGACTGTAGAGGAACAGCAAAACAATTACAGCTGGAAGTTTACATTGGAAGCCAATTCCTATCAAGGATGAGAAAAAAAAAAGACCTTTTTATTTCCCCCAACCTCCTATGGCAAACAGCCGAGCTCTTGTCATCTAGCTCTCACTAGGATCACCGTGCTTCTTTATGGTATATTTTTCCTGTGAATGGACAGGGAAGGATCAGTGAATCTAACTCCAATCAGAAGGAATTCTGAGTAGTTGATGGCTGACCAACAAAGCAGGAACTCAGCCCCACTCAACAGTCATCTGCTCTAAATGCCCAGAGAACTGTGGAACCCTGCAGTGCATGGCAACCCATGATTGCTTTTGGATGCATTTTCCCATAATCAGAAACAGATTTAGCATGCTAGCCAAAAGTTGACTTCATTGTCTTTCAAGATTGCTTTTCACATTCATTTGAAACTAAACCCTTTAGGGTAAACCAGTATTCATGCTGATTATAATAAGAAGACTAGTGCTATTTAGAATCAGACGTTCCGCCCATTTTTTATGGTGGGTTGTGTGTTGTTTTTCTCATCACTGTGTCCAAAATTCTGACAAAACTTAAGGGTTTATTTGGGTTCATGTCTGAGGGAGTAAATCTACCATAGTGGGGAAGACATAGCACCTGGTACAGCTTGGTTCACGGTGGCAGAGATGTGTAGCAGCTGATATTTTCAGGGCATCAACCAGGATGTATGGAGGTTGGACTGAAAGTGGTGCTGGGCTATAATGCATGAAGCCAGTCCCTTCTAGACATCCACTTCATTAAGCTACATTCAACCTCCTAACGATGCAAGAATCTTCCCCCAAACAATGCCATCATCTGGTGGGCAAGTGATCAAACCCACGAGCTAACATGGGCCATTTCACATTCAAACTTCAACAGTTTACCCCAGACCCCATGGGCTCATGATTATCTCAAATGCAAAGTTCATGTAGTCTAACTTCAAAAGCTGCCATTACAGGGAAACACTGTCCAAAAATCCAAAGCTTTTTCTGTGATTTAAGACAATATCTTAACCTGTGAACCTCTGTTAAACAAACAAAAAATAATGTACATACATACAATATACACTGGCTCAGAATAAATATCCCCATTCCATAATGAATGAAAAATATTAGAAAAAAAGTAAAGATTGAACCAAAGTATAACCTAAACCCCACAGGACAACCCCTGTGTCTATATCTATGACCTGAGGCTCCTGGTGGCATCATGTAGGCTCCAACAGCCTTGGATAGTCCTGCTCATCTTATTTGGTTTCTATCATTATGATAAAGACAATGACCAAAAGCAACTTGGATAGGAAGGGGTTTCTTTGGCTTACATAACGTGGTCACAGTACATCATGAAGGGAAATCACAGCAGGAACAAAAAGCAGGAATTAAAGAGGAGACCATATGAAGCAGGACTGGGCTGCGTATCAAGCTGACAGCAGACCTTGACATTGTTGTTCTGGGTTGCACTGGAGGAACAAAGAAAGAGGGTCACTCAAGGATGAATTAAGGCCTTGCTGCAGGCAGCAGGGAGATCTAGCCTCAGTGGACTGAATGTCAAAGAACCATGCAAGAGCGTGTCTATTGATTGTTAGACAAAAGTTGCTTTTTGGGTAAAACAAGTTCCTCATACCAAAGCCCCTAATCTAATCTATATGTTTTGTGAAGAAAGACATCACACCCCACAACTTTAGTCCTTATTGTGTACTGTTTGCAGTACTCAATAATGCAAGACATTCCAGGTGTGCCAGGACTGTCTGTCTTGTGACCAAAGTCACAAAGACTGTAAAGCTCCTTCAGAAAAACAACGCTATAGATAAAGGAAACAATTGCTGGCTTCTACAATGATTTCCTCAAGTTCAAAGTACTTCTAGAACAATCACTGTTTTCTACAATGTTTTTCTTCAAGGTCAAGGTACTTCTAGAAGACAACTATATCATTCTAATGTTTACCCTAGATAGAATCATTCTATTAGATTTCCTGCTACAGTTGGCCATATAGTGCTGGTTTTGTAGGCGTACAGAATACAGGAGTTACAAGGCATGAATGCTCCTCAGGGGTTCCACAAAGCCATGCAGTAAGACAATGTGTGGCAGGGTCAGATTTCCTGGAGGGAGGTTCTAAGAAACCACTGTGTGAACCTGTGAAAAAGAAGTTTAATTTATAATAAAGACCCCCAAAATATTAGTGATGCCAGGAACATGGGAGGGACTTCTGACAGGGACTGAGTGTATCTATGCTGTGGCAGAAGAGCTGTAAGAACAAGTCCTGCTTAGATTTGACTTTTTTTAATGCCAGTTTGCTGTGAGGCTGGGTCTTCTGAGAAGGGGAAAATTCATTTGAGAAAATATCTCTACTAGATTAGCATATAGGCAAGCCTGTGGGGGAATTTTCTTCATTAATGATTGATGTGGGCAAACACAGCTTCCAGTAGAGTTCTCAGTAGAGTCCTTGTTCTCCCTTGAAACCTAATGAGTACAGTTTCTTCTTAAATTGTGAGAAATGTGTATTTCTTTGTATTTGTCTGCCATTGTATTATCGTTCTGATTTTCCACACAAACACCGTAGTTACTCACTATAAGCTGTGCTTATAACAGCTGGTGGCCAAACATGTCTAAGCTTTCCCACATTCCTCCCCCAAAGCAGGTTGGTTTTTTGTTTTGTTTTGTTTGAGTCAGGGTCTCACTATACAGCTTTCGATGTCCTTAAGCTCGATAGGCAGACCTGGCTGGTCTCAGACTCAGAGATCCACACGCCTCTGTCTCCCAAGTGCTGGAATTAAAGGTGTGCACCACTATCAGCTCCAGAAAGCAGTTTCAAAGCCCTGTGAATTGCAAGGTCAAGTTCACCACAGCAATGACCACACTTTCTCAGTACGAATCTATTTTACTAATTACTTTTCTCATTGTTGTAACTAAATATATGACAATGAAAAACTTAAAGATTTATTTTAGTTCATAGTTTGAGTCTATCATAGTGGGACATGGTGGGAGGACTATGTTTAGTTTTAGGGGTGGACTGGAGGGCAGAAACATGCAATAGCTACTTGTTACATGGCAACCAAGAAGTAGACTGCTCAGGCTGGAAGCAAAACTCCACTATAATCTGTTAGACATGCTTCCTAGCAACCCACTTACTCCAACTAAACCCAACCTTCCGAAGGTTCTAGTGCCTCCCAAAGAAATGCCATTAGCTAGGAACCAAGGGTTCAAAATTTTGGGAAAATTTCACATTCAAACAACAGTTTTATATATGTTATTGTTATTAATTATTATTATTTACTACTACTACTACTACTACTACTACTACTACTACTACTACTACTATTATTATTTTATGTATACAGGTACTTTGCTTACATATATATCGGTGGACCAAATGCATGCTTAGTGTCCATGGAGTTCAGAAGAGGACATTGGATCACCTGGAACTGAATCTACAGACGGTTGTGAGCCTTTATGTGGGTGCTGGGAGTCAAACCTAGTCCTCTCAAAGAGCAGCCAGTGCTCTTAAGCAGGATGGACAATGACAGTGTTTGTATGCTTTACAAAGAATTCAGCAAGGATAGTAAAACATTCACACATGTAACTTGCATATAGGAGTCAGAAATATGTCCAACTTCCATTAAGAATTGAAATATCTCTCCAGGGCCAATACATATTAAAAACAAAACAACAACAAACCACACAGTATTCATCTTATATAAATCTTTAGATAACTGTTTTATCTAAATCAAAGCTCAGTAGTACTTTGTAAATTAAAGAACAAAACTTTTATATCCTTCTTAGACCCAAGAATTGTACAAGCATTTAAAGTCCATTTTGCCATTTCAGACTTAGGTTTGGATAGGAGACAATGCTCAATTTTTAAGTAAGCAAATGACAGTGTTAACTATTCAGGCTTTTAATCTGAATGTGTAAATCACAGAGCCACGTGTGCTTTAGACATCAGAATGAGCTTCAAGAAGTTTATTTATAAATTATTTCAATTCTTAATGGAAGTTGGACAGATTTCTGACTCCTACATGCAAGTTACATGTGTGACTGTTCTACTATCATTGCTGAATTCTTTGTAAAGCATACAGACACTAAGTCATTGTCCATTTTGACCTGCTTTAAACTATTGCCACAGACTAGGCCACTTATAATAAATATAAACTTATTGGCTCATTATCCTTGATGCTGAGAAATCCTAGAACAAAGGATGAGCCTTTGAGGAGGGCCTTCTTGCTGTATTATCCATAGAAGAAAACAGGATAAAGGAAGGGAGAGAAGGAAGAAAAAAGAGACAGAAGGAGGGAAGAGATTCCCTCCAGACCCATGTGTTTACAATGAGTGTACTTTTGCAATGATTCCTTGATAAAGTACTGTTCCTGTGGCCAGTCACAATTCTTTGTTCCCATCCTCAATGTTGTCACATGGGATTACATTTTCAATACCTATTTTTTTAGAGAAACATTCAAGTATAGCACACAGTGACCTGTTCGAAAACCATGTTCCTTTTCTTTTAATGGAATGTTTAATTTTACTAACCCTTCCATCCTAATGACCTTTGTAGCTGCTGCAGTAGTGCCTTTAGAATATTTTCTCTCATGTGCTATTAGTTCTTTGAGAATTTCCTACAATGCATTTTGATCATATTCATCCTCCTCCTTGACTTCCCCCAGACCCACCTCCCCTTCCATAGCCATGAAACCTCATGCCCCCCTCCCCATTTTCAGAAAATCCATCAAATACAGTTCGTGACACCTATATATTCTTGGATGTGTGGGCTTCCCTGTTTGATGGTCTACACACCAGGTGCCACAATCTTAGAGAAAACAGCCTCTCTCTCTTCCAGCAGTCATCAAATGATAATAGCTTCTTAGCTAGGGATGGGCCTCTATGCCTCTCTCCTTTCTCAATGCAGGACTTTTGTCTGGCCTGAGCCTGCACAGGTCTTGTGCATGTGGTCTCAACTGTTATGATTTCGTATGTGAAACCGCCCTGTTGTGTTCAGGAAACTATTTTCCTGTAGTCACCCACCATCTCTGGTTCTCATAATTTTTCTGCACCTATTTCTACCAGAATCCCTAAGCCCTGGGAGGAGTGGGTGTGATAGAGATGTTTAATTTAGGGCTGAGAAATTGATAGTCTCTTATTCTCTGCACACTGTCCACTTATGTGTCTCTGTGTAAATTGCTATCCACTACAAAAAGAAGCCTCTCCCATGAGTGTTGAGTATAATCTATGAGTATAATGATGAGTCATTAAAAATCAGTTTAATACTATGTCCACTTAGCACTGTTAATAGTGGCTTCTCCTCTATGGCCTGTGGTCAATCTAGCCCCAGATTCCTGGCTTTGATAATGCTGCTGGGTATAGGTTTTAAATTGCAGTGTGGATTTTAAATTAAACTAGCAAGTGGTTGTTTACTTCCATGACTTTCATGTCACTATTGCACCAGTGGGCAGGTCTTGCTGGGCTGGTCATTGTTGTAGCTCACAGAGGGGTAAGATTAGTGATTCTTTTTTTTTTCTCTTATAATACACATAGCACTTTCCAACACTATAAAAGATAGAGATTAGGGATGAAGCTTTCTAGTGAGTTGCTTGATTTCTCCATGTTCTATGACTCAAGTGTGTGGTGCTCTTGGTAGTTTTCTACCGAAAGACTACAACTTCCCTGCTTCCCTTGAAGTCTATGGAAGTCATTTCTGCCCCTTTGGCCATCCACACATGTGGGTGGTAAAAGTGCCCCCTCTAACCGGACCTCTCTTTCTTTCCCCTCTCTCTCTCTCTCTCTCTCTCTCTCTCTCTCTCTCTCTCTCTCCAGATGCTTTAAATAAACTAAGTCTTCAGCAATAAGGTCTTACTGTAAAGTTCTGGAAGGTAACCAAGAGTACTGGCAATAGTCTGCAATATTTGGGGTTCACTTCACTTGCCAACAGTTCCAAGGGAGGTGACCCATTCTTGGCTATTCCTGGAGTGGGGATTTTTATTTGTTATCCTTTGGTGTCTAGTAGGAGCAGTGTTGCCCCATTACAGGGTAACGCCATTCAAGCTTTTTATATATATTTGTGTGTATCTTAGGAAGCTTCTACATTAAGTTGTAGAAATAATTAATTAAATTGTTTACCAGTATTTATTATTGTTCATTGATTTGGAAGCTGTTAATCTTTAAGCAGCCATTACAAATGAGCACACAGACACCGCATGGATTTTAACAAGCCTTGGCCTGAGTTGTGCAATCCTAGCCCATCTAAGCTAGCTCTTAATTCTATTAGCCAAATATGACCCCATATATACATACGTCCCCTTGGACTGCCATTCTTCATGATATGCCGATGTTCCTGACCATGTGGAATGAGGTTCTTTTTCCTAACCCATGGCATGCGTCTTCCTTCTTCCTGCTCCTTGGCTGGAATGCTTTCTTCTTCCTGCTGCTCTAATCCCAGGAAGTCCCACCTTTCTCTGTCTTTGCCCAATCTCAGGCCTCGGCATCTTATTTAACCAATCAGAGTCAATGTAAGTAACAGACAACAAGCAAGACCAATTAATTAACATTTAGAATGCTTAACACTACCCCAACATTAAGTCACTGTTTTAAAGGAAATACTCTGGTAATTGTATATTAATGATAGAACATTTTATAAAAAGTTATTTCAAAATTATAATTAAGCCCTTACAATTTTCCTCTTCGTGATGATTTAATTAATTTTTAAAATGCAATGCACAGAGACTAGAGGGGTGGCTCAGGAACAGTACTTTGCCATGCAAGCATGAGACCTTAGTTCAGATCCCAAGACCCACATAAAAAGCTGTGCACAGCCCCTTGTGCTTGTCACTGCAGCACTGGGAAAGGAGCCGAGACAGGGGGATCACTGGGATTGGCTGCCCAACACATTGTTGTGAGAGACATTGTCTCTCTGGAATAAGGTGGAAAGCTATACAGGAAACTACCCAACATCATCCTTTGGTCTCTTCCTCCATGTGCAAACCCACACATGCACATACACCACATTCACACCCGTACATATACATTTTACATATAAATGTATATGAAATATACAGTAAACATTTTCTTAAAACTACTGAAAAGCTACACAAAATGAATCATAAGAAATTCAGGAATCAGCCCACATGTTGAACTTTGTTGTGTTTCCCTCTGAAGTACTTATTTTAATCTCATAATTTTCACCAAGGACATTGATACACCAACAAAACCATAAGCCCATCTTTCTTGTTTTATTCCCTTTCGATGAATCAATTTAGAAAAAAATTTACAATCTCAGGATTTGTCCTTCACTTGCCTAGTATGGCCTTTCACTCTACTAATGGGTAGAATTTTTAAACCTTGAAAGCCCTTGTGAACTTACTTTAGCTTATGCTAGACAACTCTGTACTTTGTTTTCTCAAGTGGTGCAGAAAATTATCTCTAAATACAAACCAAATGATCCTAAAATCACAAGACAGGTGCATAGGCTGAATCAACTGATTCTAATGTGTGATATTTAAGAAATGGGTGTTGGTGTTGGCAGGCAGGCCAGTTGACAAACTACAGCTGAGGTCAGGTGTAGTTGTCTGTTTAGTAGAGCAAGTGTGTATCACTGACAGTAAGACAGGCCTGTGAGTATTCCTGACTCAGTTCATGAATACCTATCCATTGGTGGAGAGAAGCCTGATGCTACATATGGAGATATGGAGAGGTGGATGTCCACAGACATGAATATTGTTTAATTCAGTATTTACACTACCGACTGTAGTGACTCACAGCCTGCCTTTCTCCCTACACTGTATGTTCTTTATAGTGATTTACTGTGTCACTGGGACAGCTTATTTTAGTCAAGTTTTAAAATTATAGTTTTCCACAAATGCTAGGAAGACTTGACAGACAAGATATGAATAGACCAATTAGGATATGAAGCAGGATCAATATCAGGTTATGACAGAAAAAATGAAGAAGTGTGTGTGTGTGTGTGTGTGTGTGTGTGTGTTGTGTGGTGTGTGTGTGTGTGTGTGGTGTGTGTGTGGTGTATGTGTGTGGTGTGTGTTTGTGGTGTGTGTGGTGTGTGTGTATGTGTGTGTGTGGTGTGTATGTCCGTGGTGTGTGTGGTGTGTGTGTATGTGTGTGTGTGGTGTGTGTGTGTGTACTATACAGAAATAGATACAGAGACTAATGGAAATTGGAGTGCTTCTTGTTTAGGAAATGGTTTGTTATTAATCTTATTATTTGAAGTAGGATATGTTGGAAGAGCAGAATTGATAGATTTTGAGAGTAAGAATAACCAACACATTTAGGTTGTATTCATATTAATATTGGTTGAGTCTATGTTGCAGTAACTGGCTGAGAAACTTACAAAACGGTAATTTATTTTCACAGTTCTGAAAGCTGGGAATCCAAAAATTGTGGTGCCATCTTTATTTTTTGTTGTTGTTGTTGATGGTGGTTATTAATATGGTGATTTGAACACTGCCTCTCACAGAGGATAGAAACATCCTATCTGTCTTAGTTAAGGGTTTCTATTGCTGGGACAAAGCCCCATGACCAAAAAGCAAGTTTGGGAGGAAAGGATTTATTTGGCTTCTACTTCCATATTGCTGTTCATCATTGAGGGAAGTCAGGACAGGAACTCAAATAGGGCCAAGTCTGGAAGCAGGAGCCACTGGAGAGGCCGTGGAGGGGTGTTGCTTACTGGTCTGCTACCCATGATTTATTCAGCTTGCTTTCTTACAGAACCCATGAATGGAGCCACCCATAATGGGTTGTTCCCTCCCCCATCAATAACCAATTAAGAACATGCCTTAAAGCTTGGATCTTACGAAAGTATTTCCTTAGCTAAGGTTCCATCCTTTCAGACAAGTTTGTGTGTCAAGTTGATAAAAGACTAGCCAGAACAGCTGTCCCCTTGTCAACTTGACACACAAACACATCATTAAGCCACACCTTTCCTTTCTTATCCATCCCCAAGATCTCAGAATTAAAAACATAAATTAAAAGTAAATAAACATAAATATGTCTCACAGTCCTTACAAATTCAAACACAGTAAAATTTCAGTCTCTTTAAAAGTCCAAATTCCTTAGTGGCAAGCCTGTTATTTGGCAAGAAAAAAAATCCTTGCTTCAACTGTAGACAGACTGATGTTCAAAAAGAACAAAACATGGAAGCAGGTAAGTCGACAGCCTAGCTCTGCCAAGACAGGCTAGGCAATCCCTTCATAATTCCTGCGTTACAATTAATATCTGTCAGAGAAATGAGGCCAAACAGCTGAAGATTGATGTTCTAATCTATGGAGATAAATTGGGAACTGTCCAGGCAGCCAGTTGTATATCATTTCTTAGTTTTGGGAGCTGCTGGCCCTACACTTCCTGTATAATCAGATATATTTATCCTTCTCAGCTTTCTGATGTGGTTGAAGACTAGATAGCTATAGTCTCATAGCTAAATTTTGAGTTGTTTAGGAATTAAGAGGGTGTTCTGGATCTAAGAAGATGTTTTTAAAATGGAGATGCAAGTTAGGATGGAAGCTGAGTTGGATACAGATCTTTAACCTCATGGAGATGGTTGCATAGTAGAATGTTAAAGTCAGGTGCCAAATATGTATGGACTGGACACTGGAAATGTGTTCTAAGATTTATAATTCTCATAATTGTGGCCTAATTATTTTGTTGTTTTGTATTGTATTTGTTGTTATAAAAGAAAGAGCCATTTGTTGGACTGAAAGGGGGAGCTGTTGGGGGGGGAAAAGACATATCTTAAACTTGGGGGGAAAAAGGAAGTGGATGAGGGGGTGAGGGTGAAGAGGGTGGGAGGGTGGGACTGGAGGGGGAGTAGGGAGGAGATTGTGATTGAGATGTAACTTGAAGAAATAAGAAAAATTTAAAAAGAACAACTTGAAATTGGTCTTGGATTTTAAACTTTTGTAGTTCATATTTTGTCAAATAAATCAGACAATATACAAGTTTTTTACACAAAAAAATCCAAATTCTTTTTACTTAGGAGAAACTTTTTAAAATTATTTTTAAAATTCACATCTGATATTGGAAATTAAGGTTCATCATGAATTTTGAAAGCAACCAAAACAATGTAACAGATGTAACAAATGAAAGGAGACTTCTAAGTTACCCAGAAGGCAGTTGGATATACAGGCTTGGAGGTATCATTCCTAAGGGACTTGCAGGCAGAAGTACAAGTTATGTAGTTCATTATTCTTTTAAATGAAGTGCCTACGAATAAAATTTGCTTCCTCAAAGAGTATGAATTACATGTGGCCTTCAGGCATTTTCTTCTCCCTTTCTCACTCTCACACATACTTGTGACCCTTATGTTGCAAAGATGATGAATGGATGTACAAATAAGTGTGTGCCAAATCTACAAGGGCTAGTTCTTAAAAATTCACTGGTGTGAAGACTGTAAAGAGTTATATCCCTTTCTTTGCAAAAACTGCAGGATGGAGAGATGGCTCAGTGGTTAAGAGCACTGACTGCTGTTCCAAAGGTACTGAGTTCAATTCCCAACAACCACATGGTGGCTCACAATCATCTATAATTTGATCTGATGCCCTGTTCTGGCCTGCAGGCGTACATGCAGATAGAGCACTCATACACATCTAATAAACAAACAAACAAAACCCTGCAACAATTCTGTGATGGATTCCATTGGCTTCCTATATACTATAAGATATCAGTCCAGTTTCCACGCAGGAGGTCAGAATTCAGTTATTTTAAAAGGATAGGGTAGCATGTAATGGGATGGCTACCCATTCTAGAAATGATTGGACTGAAGGAGGAGCTGGCATGTCCAAATATTTTTTGATCTTTGACTCCAGAGCTTACCACAATGCTTGGCATACGAAATGCTCAATGAATAAGTATCTAGTCCCATCATTGGCAAATAATTTAAATCAACAGTCATAATTAGCAAGTAATACAACTGAGATTTAAAGAGATAAATATTAACAGTATATATTCAAAATATTTTACAGTATACTTTTTGGAAATTAGTATTTTTGTCAAATAATTCTACCTCTACAATTATGCAAGATTTTTTTTTCGTTTTGTTGAGACAGGGTTTCTCTGTGCAGGCCTACTTCTGCCTTCTGAGTGCTAGGATTAAAGGTGTGCGCCACCACTGCCCCGCTTTGCATTTTGTTTGTTTGTTTTGGCGGTTTTTTGGTGGTGGTGGAGGGCAGGTTTCACTAAGTACTCCCCAAACTACTCCTGGATCCTCCTGCCTCAGCCACTTCCCCGCCTCCATGCTGGCCCTTTTCCTTCTGTCCTTTTACAAAAGCTCGCTTACTTGTCAAGGTTACTCAGAAACTGAAGATTGGAGATCCAATCCTTCGCAAGCTGGTTAGTGTTGGAGTAAAGGAAACACACAAGCAAACTTCAAATTTTAAAAAGCTAGGATGGCAGGTGGGTAATTAGTTAACGGGAAAAAGAAATAATTATCTTATGAGCCGATAAGCCCGAACCTGACTCTCTAGGAAAGAGTTATGAACTAAGAAGTCAGAGAGAAAGCAGATCCCCCGCCCCTGACCACCTCTGCACCCATTATTGGCCCTCATCCCCTGACGTCATATCCCCGGCGTCCTGGAGGCGGGACTTCCTGGCCGTGTGTAGGCATTTCGAGAGCGCCGGAAATCCCTACTGAGGGACGTGAAAGTCTGCCCTTCAGAAGCTCGGCGGGACTCTGCGTTTCCTGGTTTGGGAGGAGGGCTGTTTTAGCGAGCTCCAAGTTTATCGGGGCGGTGAGAAGCAGGAGCTGGGGCATGAACAGCCGCCTGCAGGAGATCCGGGAGCGGCAGAAATTACGGCGGCAGCTCCTAGCTCAGCAGGTGTGCGGCCGGGTGGGAGGGGTCATCAGTGCGCGTGCGCGGCCGCCGCTTTTCTTTCTTTTTTCTTTTTTCCCGCCTGCCCTTTATTTGTCTGTGAACTCCCTTCTGCTCGTGTCAAGATCTTTGTCCCGAGACTTTTATTCCCCAGTCTTCCTTTGTGCTTGCCAAAGTCATTACGTAGAACACCAACCAATGCCACTGTTGGGCTTTATGAACCCACCGTTGCGGTCGCGGGCTTGGAAAGTTTTCTGGGAATTGGCTCTATTCAGTTTAGTCTTTGTTTACATTTGTTGCATTCTGCAGAATTTCTCCAGTGGCCACTCAAAGTTGACATTGCCATTTTTAAGCTATTAGTAAATGTCATTAAAAACTTAGCTTTAATAAAGCAATAAATTTTGTGAGAGCATGGAATAGAATACAATATATAAAGCAGTTCATACTTAGTGCTTTGCTTTCCGGTTATTGCTCCTACTTTAACTTGTGTTTTATTCAAAATTGGCTAAAGGAAATCTGGATTTCAAATATAAGCAAATGCACAAAATAGTGGCTGACAAAGTAAAGGAAATCTGGATTTCAAATATAAGCAAATGCACAAAATAGTGGCTGACAAAGTCATTCTTAATTAAAATGATGTTCTTCCCCTTCACTTACAGTTTATCATGTAAGCCTACTGTTGGTGGTGTTGCTTTTATAAAATACTTGATATCTTTAAATTAGCAACACATTTTGAGTATATGAACAGTGCATCGTGACCTAATTTTGGGTTTTTGCTTCCTAGTTGGGAGCTGAGAGTGCAGACAGCATTGGTGCTGTGTTAAATAGCAAAGATGAACAGAGGGAAATTGCTGAAACAAGAGAAACTTGCAGGTATGTTGAGTAACTTTTTTAGTGACATGCTTACGGTGTGAAAGGATCATTTGTTTAACTTTTTAGTTGGTACTTATTCATGGAGGTTATTTGAGGGGAGTGAGACACAGTTATGCTCTCTAACCCATGCTGGCCTTGATCTTGCAGCACCTCTTCCTAAGCCTCCTGAGAACTGGAATCGCCCATTGAGGGTTAATTTTTAATGAACAGTTAATTGTAGGTAGGGATGTGTTGTTAGGAAAATTATGAAAATGGAGATTTTCGAAACTTTAATGTCAGTTTGAAAATATGAAATATCTACTCTCTGAAAACACTAGGTTCTCATTTACAAAGTAGGTAAGAGTAAAATGTTACACTAAGAATTACCATGCATATCATAAATAGTGTTAAATTGTAATTTTTATTAAGATGTGCTTTAAAAGTGGTATTCATCTGATAATTCAGAAAACATTTCATAATTTTTATATTCTAGTTATCTGTTGTATCAGTTTTGCTTACAGTATATAGTATAAAATATACTTAAGCTAGTTAGTATGAATGATGCATAGTTTAAAAGTTTCTTTTCAAAATACAGTCTTTAGAGTAGCTTATTTTTCACTTGATTGCTTTCTTATAAAAATAAAGGTACAAATTATTGCTTGTGACTTTTTGGATGATTTTTAAGCTGAATAAATAGATATTGAATCAGGAAACATTTGGCTTTGTTTCTATAACTTGTTAATAATACAAACAGATCCAGATGCACCTTTGGTATGTTCATGTGTAATAGTTGTCGTATAATTTTTAGAGCTTCCTATGATACCTCTGCTCCAAATTCCAAACGGAAGTTTCTGGATGAAGGAGAGACAGATGAAGATAAAATAGAAGAATATAAGGCAAGTAGAAAATGAGATAGTTTTATGCATGGTTGAGAGAAAAATTAATTCATCTAAGTTAGAAACTTCAACTTTAAGATGTGCTAAAATACTAATGAGTAACATTTATGTTTCAGTTAAAACTTGTACCAGTTTGCTCAATTTATCTAAGATTATGTGGCTTACATATGATTATGTCTATAAAACAATGTAATTATTAGTAAGTACTGGGAATAATATTCTTTCAGAACTGGGAATAATATTCTTTCAGAACAACAAAAGATAAGTATATCATAAACTTTAGGTAATAGAAGTGCAGTAGATTTTGTGGGGCAGCAGCAGACACTTTTGAGTGACATTATTCCATATTAACAACACAAGATAGTATAATTAAGTATTTTGACAACTCATGGGTTTCGCAGCAGTTGTATTTCCAAAAAATCCCAAGCTAAACTTATTGTTCATATGTTTGTTTGTTTTTTTTTTTTTGTTTTTGTTTTTTTTTTGGTTTTTCGAGACAGGGTTTCTCTGTGTATCCTTGGCTGTCCTGGACTCACTTTGTAGACCAGGCTGGCCTCGAACTCACAGTGATCCGCCTGCCTCTGCCTTCCAAGTGCTGGGATTAAAGGCGTGCGCCACCACCGCCCGGCTTGTTTGTTTGTTTTTTAAGACAGGGTTTCTCTGTGTCCTCCTGGCTGTCCTGGGCTCACTCTTTAGACCAGACTGGCCTCGAACTCACAGAGAGCCACCTGCCTCTGCCTCCTGAGCACTGGAATTAAAGACGAGTGCTACCAGGCCTGGCTAAACTTCACTTCTTTTGTTTTACTCTAATCTTTTATTAATTGTTTCAGAATTTCATTCTTGTGTATAGTATATTTTGATCATATTAACCCCTAATTATTGTGCACCCATCCCACCTCCTACTCCCCCCATCCTCCCTTCCAACTTTATAGCCATATTTAAAAACCACATTCTTTTCGTGCTGCCCATAGATAGACAAGTGTGTAGTATTCTCTGGATCATGGTTGACTACCAGGAACCACACTTGTGAAGAAAGGAGCCTTCTCCCCAAGCAGCACTCAGCTCCTAATAGCTCATCAGCTAGGGATGGGGACTCATGAGTGCCCACACCTTCCAGGATGGAAATTGGCTAGCTTGATCTTTTGTAAGCAACCAGAGCTACTGAAAGTTCACAAGTACAGCGGTCTTGTCATGTCCAGAAGATACTGATTCATCTAGGTCCTCCACAGCCTCTGGCTCTTAAAATCTTTCTGCCACCCCCTTTCCCTTTTCTACTATGTCCCCAGCCTTGTAGGCAGGTGTAATACAGATATCCAGTTATGACTGAGAGTCCAGACCCTTGACACTATGACCAGGTGAGTCTGTAGTAACTACCATCCGCTGCACAAAGAAGCTTCTCAAGTGGATAGTGAGAGCTGTACAGATTCATCTGTGGGACCTTAGTTTCAGTCAGCAGTTGATTTGTCACCCTTATATTCATGCCACGACTGCACCATATACAAACCTCGCCAGGCCAAATGTTACTGTGTCATGAGGTTCACAGATGGGGAAAGCTGTTGGTGAGTTTTCATTCCTTTCCCCAGCAGCCTACATAGCTGTTTCCAGCCTTATGAAAGCTAGACAGCAGGGCAGAAGTTATCTGATTGGTACCAGCTTTGTTTCTTCATATCTTGTGACTTAATGTGTATCGTTAACAATAGAGTCTACCATCAGGTTCTGATGGATGACCAATACCAATGGCAGTACCCTATTTTGGAGGGTCTTCTTGACACCCTCAAGAAGGAAAAATAAATGAAGGTATCCCACACTGTCACTGGGAATTTTATTTGGCATCCTATGGCTTCTGAAAGGATCATTATCCTCTGAGTAGGGTAATAACTCCATTAAAATACTTTTTATGTATTTAAATATCTTATAAAATAGTAAATTTCCATATGATTTTTTCAAACCATCTTAATGCTAGTTAACCCTCCCTCTGCCCCCTCCAGTACCCATCCATAGGCACCTACACTCATGTGTACATACCAGCATACCTACAGGCACACATACCTACACATGATTAAAAATAATAAAAATACTGCTAAAGAGATGGCTCGATGGTTAAGAGCAGTTTTTGCTCTTCCAAAGTATCTAGAATTAGTTCCTAACACCCACCCAACACCAACATGGTGACTCAACCATCTGTAACTCCAGTTCTAGGGAATAGGCCCTCTTCTGACCTATAAGGGCAAAACACTCATAGCCATAAAATAGTCAACAAAAAAATTTTTTAAGTAAATCTGAAGACTTTAGTGCAGTGTTTGTATAAACATATCTAAGAGAAATAAAACACATTGAGCCGTAAGATGTAATAATTAAACATATTATATATGTTTATATAAACTATAAAAATATATAAACAAAACTAACAAATATATGTATTTTTTATTTGTTTTTTTAATACAGGTTTCTCTTTGTAACTCTGGCTGTCCTGGAAATGCTCTGTAGATGAGGCTGACCTTGAACTCAGAAACCTGCTTTTCTGCCTCCTGAGTGCTGGGATTAAAAGAATATCCCACCACACCCAGCTAAATATATATATTTTAAATGTTTTCTTGATCTTCCTTTTTCAAGGATGAACTAGAAATGCAACAGGAGGAAGAAAATTTGCCATATGAAGAAGAGATTTATAAAGATTCCAGTACCTTTCTTAAGGTAAAATAAAGAATTTTCAAGTCTTAGAGCTATTTACATTTAAGTGCTGTGCCTGAAAGGACCTAATTTTCTTTAGGAGTTTTTCAATTTCAATTTTTGAGAGATCTCTGTATTAAAATAAAGATCTTAAATTACTCGTGACAAAGTCTTCTGATATTTGGATGTTTAGCCTGTGATAATGCTATATTCATATCAATAACTATTGATTAATAATGTTGGTTTTAGTTGTGTTTTCAGATATTAGTGCTTTTTTTCAATCTGTTATACTTTGCAGGGATCATAATAAAAACAAAAAGCTAGTATATCTGTCATCAGAGTGCATATTGTTTATTTAATTTTGACCATTTCTTTAGGGAACGCAGAGCTTAAATCCCCATAATGATTACTGCCAACATTTTGTAGACACTGGACATAGACCTCAGAATTTCATCAGGGATGTAGGTATGTCAGTTTTATTTGGACTATCCTGCTGTAAAGTGTTGCTTTGTCATGTGATTTGTGCATTTGTAGATTGTTTCTAACCACTTTCTTCAAGCTTGACCCCTGCCTTCTAGTCTTATAGCTTCTCATCGACCTTCCTCTCCTTTAACCAGTGCTGTGTCTCTCTGTATTTTTTTTTATAGTTTATATGCCTTATAACTAACCCATTGAAAGGATATAATTCAGTGTTCTTTTAATTGGCAATCATTACAGCAATCTGTTTTAGAACATTTGCTTCTCTGTGGAGGCTTTGTACCCGTTAGCAGGGGGATCACATTCCATCCTCTAAACTGTCCCTCAGCCTTAACCACTAATCTATGTTCGTTCTTTATAAGTTTGGCTTTTCTGGACATTTCATATAATTGAACTCATACAACATGGGGGCTTTGATGATTGTCTTTTTTGGCCTAGCACAGTGTTTTCAAGGGTTATTAATACTGTAGCATATATCAGTACTTCTTTTAATCCCAAATAATAGTTCATATGAAAAGGGAATATACATACACCTACATAAGTTTATTTATTCATTTAGGTTTGCAGTTATGGATTATTATAAGTTCTCATGTAAAAAGTTTTATTGGCATGGGTTCATTTTTCTTTGACAGACACCTAGGAATGGAATTGATGTGTCACATAATTCTTTAAAAAAAATTTTTTTTTAACTGTGTTAGTTCTGTGTTTGACTTTTTGTGGTACCACCCCCAAAGTTTTTCCAAATCCATGCTATTTCACATTCTTATGAGCACTGTATAAAGATTAAGCTTCTTCACAATCTCTGTTACTGTCTGTGTTTTTTATGATAGCCACTCAAGTGAGTGCTAAGTATATCATTGTGAATTTGTTTTTGTTGTTGTTGTGATTTTTAAAAACTTTATTTTATGTATATGAGTGATTTGCCTGCATTTATGCCTGTGCATCACCTGCATGCCTGGTGCCCTTGGAGGCCAGAAGAGGGCTTCAGGTCCCCTGAACTGGAGTTACATTTGGTTGTGGCTGCAAGCCACCGTGTGGGTGCTGGGAACCACGTGTGTCCCCTGCAAGAGTAACAGGTGTTCTTAACCACTGAGCCATCTCCCCAGCCCGTGATGTTTTGTGAAACAGTTTTATTTGAAGTGTTCCTAACCATTGAGCCATCTCCCCAGCCCATGATGTTGTTGTGAAACAGTTTTATTTGAAGTGTTCCTAACCACTGAGCCATCTCTCCAGCCCGTGACTTTTTTTGCAAAATAGTTTTATTTGAGAACTTTGTTCACGAGCACTGTGTCTGCACCCCTCAAGCTCCTCCTCTACCCCCCTTCATAGCCTCTTCTTCAGTTATTGTTGTTATATGTACACGTGTGTGTGTGTCCATTAAGTGTTGCTCTTAAGTGCTTGTGTCCTATATGGTAGCTTTATCCTAGAGGACACTAATTCTCCCTGTCTCAGGTGATGGCACCAAGTGGAATTTCCCATGTCCATCTAGGCCTGTCAGCTGGCATTGTCATTATGCTGGTCATTTTAAGGCTCCTCATAACAACAGGTGCTCTGGCTGGTATCATCTTTCCACTCCCTCTTTCATGATTTTCCGAGAGCCTTAGGTGTAGGGTTGTGTTATAGTTGTATTGGTTGGAATTGGACACCTCAGAGTCCCCTGTTTTCTGCCTTTTGACCATTTGTGGATCTCTGTATAATAGTCTCCATCTGTTGCCAAAAAAAAAAAAAAGTTTATTTGATTTGGGGGTGAGAGCCACTCTTATCTGTGGGTATAAGGATGAGTTTAGAATATAGTTAGAATTTATATTAGTATAGGAAAATGGCAGTACTGGGTTCTTTCAGGTTTATGATCTAAACCTTGACTGTGTTTATAGTTCTAGACATGAGTTCTCTCCTATCGAGAGGGCCTTAGTCCAACTAGACGGCTGATAATTACCCCCAAAATGTAAGTGCCATTATTGAAGCACTGGGGATCTCCTGCCAGGCCAATCATTGTTGTGGTTCATAGACTTTAAAGCTAAGTAGGACTACCATTTGTCCTTTCCCTTCACAGCTTGAACAGAATCTTTGAGTACTATGAGACCCAGTCCCCAGGGAGGAGGCTTCCAGGTTAGTTCTGGCTTGATGCCTCCAAGTCCTGAGTCCAGAGTGTGTGCAGTTAGTGAGGTCTTAACTTAAAGTTTAGACTAGGTTGGTGTACAGGATCTGTTTGTGATTTCTTTTCTCTTCTTTCTTAGATAGTCGCATTATGTAGGCCAAGCTGCCTAAACTTTCTGTTTCCCAGAGTGAGCATCCTCCTGCCTTAACTTCTAAGTAGCAATGATTACAAGTTTCTACCATAGGCCCACTCTATTGTGGATTTGATTTCTATTTTCTTGGTGACCAATGATAATCTTAGCATGCCAAGGGCATATTTACCCACTTAAATATCTTTTAAAAAATAACCAAATAGTTTACTTATATTGTACCTTTTTTCCTTCTTCCTATTTCCTAAATCACTTGTGTGTGTGCATGATTTATAAATATTTTCTCTTGTTCTGCTACTTGTCTTTCTAGTTTCTTCATAGTTCCATTGTAGTACAAAAATTTAAATGTGATATAATTAAATTTTGTCAGCTATAAGCATTATGACTCCTGAAGAAATATTTAAATGTAATTTTTATGTATTGTTTTTCCTCAGTACTAGAGCTTGAACCCAGGCCCTTGTGTATACTAAGCAAGTGCCAAGCCCTATTTTGTTATCTTAAAGCCGGGTCTATATATGTTGCCTAGGCATAAGCTATTATGTGGCCTGGGCAAACCTCCAACTTGTGCTCCTTTTGCTTCAGCCTGTTCAGTGCTGAGATTATAGGAATATACCACTATGCCACGCTCTGATTTTAATGTTTTTAGAAGTAGAATTTAGAAATAGCATTAAAAAGTTACAATAAATTCTATAGTCATTTTTAAATATAGACTCTACTTCTTAAGATACCTGCTTTCCCAAGATAAAGAAATATATGTTTAAAAATATTAAAATTGAGAAAATGTTGTATTGATGTATTTTGAGTCAAATGAAGATTTGAATTAAAACTAAGAAGTAAAATATCTTATGTTGGAGCATCAGAAACAAACAAACCCACTGAATATTTTTTATGGTGAAAAGTAGCCGACTTTTCTAAGATCTCAGTGCCAAGAAACAAGGGACAAGGCTGATTGTAAATTCTCACATACCAAACGTGATACCACAGATCTTTTCATCAGATTATTGGGAAGCTGGGTTTCCAGATTGTTGCAGGTTCTACCTTCTGTTTTGTAGATGTTAAGGGGCTGACTGTTGTATTCACACCTGACAGCAATCCAGTCTTCAAACTGTTTTATTTGAAATCTAAATCACTGATTGAAGGAGTTTTACAGTTTTTCTGCTTTTACTATTCATGTAAGAAAGAAAGCCTTTGGGCCTTTCAAAATATATTTATTATTTTGAATTAGGTGTAGGTTTCTGTGTGTGGGTGTATTCACAAGCATGCATGTGCCCTCAGAGGCCAGAAGAGGGTGTCAGATCTGGACCTGGAGCTACAGGCAGTCACCAGCCATCTGGTGTGAATGCTGAGAACTGGACTTGGGAAGAGCAGTAATGTTCTTATTCCATCTCTCCTGCCCCTGCACTTTTAGTTTTTAAGTTAAGATGTTTATATAACTTACTTTCTTATCAGTGTTTCTCATGTATGGAAAACAAAAATAAAAATGAACTACTAATTCTAATTTAAACTGGTGGTGAAAGAAGACTCATAACTTTTGTATTTGTCAGTGTTAACTTCAGTTGAACTGAAATTTAGAATTTACTATTTTTCCTCCTTAGGTTTAGCTGACAGATTTGAAGAATACCCTAAACTTAGGGAACTCATCAGACTAAAGGATGAATTGATAGCTAAATCAAATACTCCTCCTATGTAAGTAGTTCTATCATTTTCTTTCCAACTCTGATTTTCAGTATCAGTCTGTTTATTTTATAACCTGATTCCTTCTTATTTTTAGTAAAATACATTCTTTTGAAACTGATACTGAGTCTGTAGTGGCTTCTTATTTAATTTTCTGGGAAGTTTGGGAGGCTTGTAAATTTTGACTCACAGTCTTCATTTGTAAAGTGGAGATGCCCTCTTCTGGGACTTGGAGCACTTGAAACTGCCTTGCAAAAGCCAGGCTCATGATGCTGGGCTACGTGTCCTTGTGTTTTTGCTTTTGAGTTGAGGACACTACATGGGCAGGCCCTCTCTACTCGGTAGAACTTGTTAGGGAAAAGTCTGGTGCTCTACCTGTGATCTGGATGACAGGATCATTCTTGTCTTCATAGATGGCAATGACTTCATTACAGCCTGTGATTTTTCAGTTTAAGCACTAAAAAACTCCAAGGCCTCAAAAACAAGAGAAAAAAGTATCTTGAACTGGGGACCAGTGAGATGGCAGCATTAGTAGAGGTGCTTCTTGTCCGGTTATGCATGCCTGATGACCTGAGTTCAAAACCCAGAACCTGTGTAGAGGTGGAAGGCGAGAACCCACTACAGAGTTGCCCTTTGACCACCATATGCACGTCTGGCCTGCACCTCCCTGCTCAGTAATAATAAATAAAATATTTCTTCAAAAGTATCTTGAACTTAAAATACTTCCATACTGTGAGAAAATAACTTCATTCAACACTAGTAGTAATTTTCATTAGGTAGTACGAAAGCACCATTAATGTAAATATTTTTTATTGTTAAACAAGGTAATAAAAGGAAATCACGTCCATATTTAGAAACTCCTAAAGGAGGAATCTGAAATTTACATGTCATTTTTCTAACCTAATTAAATAATGATATACTCATTCTAATAATAATAATATATAAAAATCAAAATAGGCTAGAGGTCACATCTGAGTATAGATTTTCAATGTAAAAATAAGTGAAGAATATATTCTGGATATATGTGGATTTTGCTTCATTATAAATATGTCCATGTCCCAAGGAAGATGTTGATTGATGATATAAACTTCACAATAAAACAAAAGACCTACTACAAAAAGCTATTTAGTAATTTGTTTGTGATTATCTTGTTTAGCAATAATTATCCAATACTATTATGTAAGGAGTTTCCTTCATTGCCTCCAGAGAAATTTCAAACTCCTTTCTCCCTTTGGTTAGGTACTTACAAGCAGATATAGAAGCCTTTGACATCAGAGAATTGACACCCAAATTTGATGTGATTCTTCTGGAGCCTCCTTTGGAAGAATACTATAGAGAGACTGGCATCACCGCAAATGAGAAGTGCTGGACATGGGATGATGTATGGTGAAAGTATATGTTGTAATGAAGTGCTCACCTTTCAGTGAATACATGCTTACTTGATGAGACAGTGGAGTTATGAATACACTGTACTGTAGAAAAAAATGGCTAATTAAACTATTTAACCAGTATTTATATTATGGTTAATTGATTCGGCAGCTGTTAATCTTTAAGCAGACATTATAAATGAAAACACACACACACCACATGGATTTTAACAAGCCTTGGCCTGAATTAAGGAATCTTGGCCCATATAAGCTAGCTCTTAAGGCTGTTACCCAAATATGACCCCATATATTAAGGTTGGGTGCTTTTAACCTCTGATCAACTCTTTTGCTTTTATAAGCTAATTCCATCATTCTGCAAGTCTGCTTTTCTATGAACTCTTTCTCTTGAATGCATATGAAAACAAGTATATGTATCTTTTTGCATATGTATGTGTGTTGCTCGTATATAGATTAACAAAGCAGGAGCATATCAAAGTAATTTCACTGGTTGTGGTGACGCACACCTTTAATCCCAGCACTAGGGAGGCAGAGGCAGGTGGATCTCTGTGAGTTCAAGGCCAGCCTGGTCTACAAAGTGAGTCCAGGACAGCCAAGGCTACACAGAGAAACCCAGTCTGGAAAAAACAAAAACAAAACAAAAAATAGTAATAGTAATAATAATAATTTCAAATGTGGAATTTATTTTCTATGGTATGTCTTAGAATATCTGAAGAATACATCTGTAGAGACCCTAATAAGTCACAATAGTTATTTGGCTTTATGATAAATGGTAAACGTTTTATGCAATATTGTGGTTTCTTCTAGATTATGAAATTAGAAATCGATGAGATTGCAGCACCTCGGTCATTTATCTTCCTCTGGTGTGGCTCTGGGGAAGGATTGGACCTTGGGAGAGTAGTGAGTTGGCGTTTGTTGTTTTGTTCTCAGTTCTTTTTCAGGTGGATTCCTAAGCTCATTGGGAAACAATCATAATATGTTTTGCAGGCTACAGGATTAATGTTTGCCAGGCGTGGCAGCACACGCCTTTAATCCCAGTACTTGGGAGCCAGAGGCAGGCGGATCTCTGTGAGTTCAAGCCGAGCCTGGTGTACAGAGTGAGTTCCAGGACAACCAGGGCTACATAGAGAAATCCTGCTTGAAAAACAAACAAACAAACAAACAGAAAAGATTAATGTTCTTTTGCCTTTGGTTTCTTGACTAGTTTAAAAATATCAAGAACTAAAAACATAAGGTACTTTATTTTTTGGTATATCATGTTATATGTGATATCTGGTCACAGTGACAAGAAAAATAAAAAAAGATAAAAAAATGAGAAAGTAAAGAAAACTAATGCGATATTTAAAAGCTGTATTTAACATCTGTATTATGCCTATATTTCTTGTGTCTGCTCTGAAATTTGGTATCCCTCTAGAAATTTTTTTAATTCTGGTTATTTTAAGTATTTGTTTAAGGATTTAATTTTGAAATTACTTCCAGTGTTTGCGAAAGTGGGGTTATAGAAGATGTGAAGATATTTGCTGGATTAAAACCAATAAAAACAATCCTGGAAAAACAAAGACTCTAGATCCAAAGGCAGTTTTCCAGAGAACAAAGGTATTGCCTTTTTTATCTTGTTTTCTTTATTTTCATTCTCTCAAACTTTTCTAAATTACTATATACTATGAAATTAATTTCAGTGGCAAGGCTCTTATGCTTGCAAAGTAGCATGCAGATTACAGAAGCATAGCCAAGTTAACTTCAAAGTGTCTCCTTCCCGGTCCTGGTCCAATGCACACTGTGCTAGACAGTGGGCTCCGATGTGTTGTAAAGTGACATAAGCCAGGGTAGGTGTGTGTCTGATCCATCTGACTCCAGAAGTTTCTCTTCTCTAAGCTCAGGAAGGAGAAGTGACAGCTGCATTCAGTAGCTGACCAATTAGAGTCATGTGTATCTGATCTTCTTTTTCCATACAAGAACCACTGAGGACTGCTGCTGTATATGACTGCCTCACTGGTTTACACTGAAAGAGTTTTTGCATATTATACTTTGGAAACCACTAGAGGGAGCATCTGACAAGTCTTCCTTGGGCAATCATGTACATGATAAGATTTAGGAAATCTCTAAGTTGGTGAAGCTTGGAATTGTTGAGAGGGAGACATACCTGGAGGCAGCCTAAAATTCCATCCTCCTTACCCTACTGCCTATCATATCCTATCTGATTAGTCTTGAGTTTTGTATCCTTTTATAATAAACATGCTATAGTAAATTAAGCAATTTTCTTAATTGCATGAGCCATCCAGCCAAACGTTTAAACCCAGGAAGATCATTGAAACCTCCAAATTTATAGTTTATTGGTTGAGAAGCATATGACTTTGGATTCTCCATCTTAGGATAACATACCTTTAATTGTTGGGCTCTGTACTAATGAGGTAGATTGTGTCCTACCTGATCTGATATGGAACAGAACTACGGTGGGGGAAAAAGTGGAGAATTATGTGGATTGGGAAATCTCAGCATAATTTTAAAATTATTTGAGAGAATGTAGAATTTACATGGCACTTGACTGACAGCCAGGGATCTAGGCTTCCCTGTCATAATTTTACCATAAAACTATATCCCAATGATCCATAGAAATGAAGAATTTTTTTTAGAATTGAGGATATTGAAACATTAAATGGTATGAAATATGATTGTTGGTAATGAGAATTAATTGGTCTGCTCTGTTATAGGAACATTGCCTTATGGGAATCAAAGGAACTGTGAAGCGAAGCACAGATGGGGACTTCATTCATGCTAATGTTGACATTGACTTAATTATCACAGAAGAACCTGAAATTGGCAATATAGAAAAACCAGTAGAAATTTTTCATATAATAGAACATTTTTGTCTTGGTAGAAGACGTCTTCATTTGTTTGGGAGAGACAGTACTATCAGGCCAGGTGAGACCTCAGTTATGAAAAAGGTAGTTTTATTATTCTTTGAGATGTAGGTTTTGAGGTATAGGACATAGCGTTGAGTGAAATGAAAGTCTTATGTATTTGATTCCACTTCTGTATACTTCACATGTGAGCAGTTTTATCTTAGGAAACTAAGAAGGCAGAGATTTCCCAAACATTCCCTGCCCCACACATGCATTGCTGTAATCTAGGATGAGAAGCATATGGACCCTTTTATAATAGGACCCATGGGTGTTGAACATTTTATGCCAGAGATGGTGGCTGTGTGTGTAGTTGAGCCATCTTTAGGAGGGTGGTAAGGATTTCAACTAGCCTCTAAGGGAGTAGTAGAAGAGAAAGGAGATGAAAAGTGTCATTTGTTTTTTTCCCCCTTTGTTTCAGGCTGGCTCACAGTTGGACCAACGCTTACAAATAGTAACTACAATGCAGAAACATACGCATCCTATTTCAGTGCCCCCAATTCGTACTTGACTGGATGTACAGAGGAGATCGAGAGGCTTAGACCTAAGTCACCTCCTCCCAAATCCAAGTCTGACCGTGGAGGTGGAACTCCCAGAGGTGGAGGGAGAGGGGGGACATCTGCTGGCCGTGGCCGTGAGAGAAATCGATCGAATTTCCGAGGAGAAAGAGGTGGCTTTAGGGGGGGTCGTGGAGGTACACATAGAGGTGGCTTTCCACCTCGGTAACTTTTAAAGACACTTAACCATGTCCCTTCTGATCTTCCTTGTGGAGACTTGCTTTAGAACTCACTCCCAGCTTGCACTTTGCTTTAGTTTCTCATGCTGCCAGAACAATCTTAGCCATCCCACCCCCACCCTACCTCCCAGGTCCTTGCAGTTGTCACAGACTGCAGTTTTGCTCAGGGTAGGTGAGTCACATGCATGCAGTGGAACAGAATGCAGCACTTAGAAACTGATTTCAGCCAAGGTGAGCAGTGGTGGCTGCATCTCAGAGGAGCATGGCAGGGTTGGTGCTGTGTTTCCTTGCCATGGCTGCCACCACAATAGGAAGGAGCCTGGGAACCTGGGTAGAACAGAAGTGAGACGGGGTCAGCATTTTTTGGGCCTTAAACTTTTTTTTGTTGGAACACTAAAAAGATATAGACAATTTCCCCTTTACTTTTAAATTCTAAAAAATAACGTGAAGTATCATTTGAGTACTGAAGACTCAGAGAGATGAATGATATCACTTCCTTTCAGATCTGAATCTGAAGGGGCTGGAGCCCGGGGGGGGGGGGGAGAGGAAGAGGTAGAGTAGAGCTTACTGTTTTAAAAACAAAACCAAAAACTTTGAATGTGAATTGTACAGCTACAGATGCCTCATAACCATGCTTCTTAAGAAGCAGAGAAGCCACATCTCCAAGTCAGAGGGCTGTGGTGTGAACTTGAACTTGGACAGACCTTTAAGACAATTCATATTTCTTAGCAAACATAAAAACAGATTTTGGTGGGGAAAGGGTTGTTTAAATGTTTTAGAGAATAAATGCCTGATGATGCGGAAATGACATACACCTTTAAAGTTGTTAGTAAAAAAAAAAAGGTATGTAAAAGCAATTACAGAAAACCCTCAAGGATACGGTTTGGAAGGTGAACCTGCAGTTAGTTGCCTTTTATCAGAACTGTGTGGTGCAGAAGTCTCCGTGGGGCTGGTGGTCAGATCTCTTGGCTGTGGGAAGCTTCATGCTGCTGTCTTTCTACACCTGAACTCATATTTGAATGGATTTCGATATGCCTGATGGGATGATACCATTATTGCTCTTGGTAATTCCTTTTTTATTTTGCTATAACTTTTCTAATAAAACTTTCAACCTTTGAAATGAGTTTGTTTTCCTTAAATGCAGTTACTATGTTACCAAATGAAAAGGAATCAACCTAAACTGTGAAACTCTTCCCGTGGATTGCATTTGAGTGTCTGTTGTACTTGTCAGAGATAAGCTTCCATGACATCCAGGAACACAGTGTGAAGGGCTTACACTTTAAGTGCTTTCTCAATCAGTTGGTGCTTTCTAGTACAGACAACGTTTAGGTATCACAGGTAGTTAGAATATTTGCTGTAATGATGTTTTTCATTTCAGTAATTATAAATTATGCAAAAGCAAAACTGTATGCCAGATTTGACCTATAAAAAAGGAGAAGGTAGGAACTCTGACTAAAGAGCATCCCTTCCCTATATGTCAAACCCTTGTGTTCCATACTCTGGGCATAAAGAACAGTGACAATCTGGTGTTCACTGTGAGATCTTTTCACAGTTCATCTTGCACAGAAAGGATAGGGGTGTGTGTGTGTGTGTGTGGTGGGGGGGTTGGAACTGAGATCCACAGATTGTCTTATGTAGAAAAGCAGTAAGATTAGAATTGGCCAAAGGAAGAAGGTAAGAACTAGAATGTATCCATTTGAAAGTATGGTGTGGTGCCAGGCGTAGTGGCGCATGCCTTTAACTTGGAAGGAAGAGGCAGTGGATCTTTATGAGTTCATATTGTCACAGAGTTCTACAGAAACAGATTTTAGTTGTTCCTCAACAGTAACTAGTTGTGGCAAAACACTGCTTTTCAGTTAAAGTTTCCAGAGCAGCATGCCTGGCATCACACAACATTCAGCTCCAGGTGGTGTGGCCAGGGTAGTGTTCCTTTATAGCAGGAGCCATTTTCCCTTGTCTCCTTTCAAAGAATAGGGATTAGGAGGCTATGTTATGCTTCACAGTGAAGTTTGTGATAGCACTTACAGTTGTGTACTGGAGCATGTTGTACCCAAGCAAACCTGCATCTTACTAGAGCCAGCCTGTGGAGGTGGTGGCCAGAAGTAGCACAGCTTGGTTGTGAAAGGTAAAGGTGTCGCCTGGGAACCAAGAGTGAGGCAGTTCACACATTGAGAGTTAGGGTGGGTGCAGACTGCAGCGGCAAGCCCTGTGGCTGGGTGAGTTGAGGAGTTGCCTTGATGTGGAGAAACTTAGACCACATTAACCCATTCTGCGACACTGAAGTAAGGGCCACAAATAGTCTCACTTAAGGCCACTCGTGGACAGAGGGTAGATAGATTTGTACAGCTGTCAATAGGAGTGATTCCAGCCTATGTCTTTTAAGATACTTTGTACCCTTCTTAATTGCCAATTTACACATTTTGACAAGTATGGCAGCTTTTATTTTAAACCATGCTGAAGGCAGGAGCAAGATCACTTTGCCTCGAATGTTCAAGGGCCTGGGCTCAGTCCTCACCACCACAAACACACCATCAACAAATGAAAATGTATAAATGCTGTAATGTCAGGTCCATGTGGGATGTTTATCATCATCCTATCCTTGACGTTTGTTGATGGAGTCTAAAGTTTAGCTGGAGTCTCACCTACAAACTGTCAGTTTTACACCTGCAAATCTAGGACTCCCTGTAGCATTCCCTTGAGAGAAGACTCATTTTCTGGATGAGCATACTGGTGCTGTTCCCAAGCCTTCCATCATTTACTCAGATAAGAACATCGCTGGTCATATTCCACAGAGAAACAACTGACTCCTTTAGTCTAAGTCATATGGGTAACTTTTCCAGTAAACGTTTTCTCTAGAACTAGACAGCGTGTTCAAGTGGTCAATACATGTATGTTATGGATCTTCCTCCTAACTGAAGATGCTTATAATCAGGAACAGTTAGATGAGGTAGATTCTCTCCCAGAAACACTTGAGAAGGATTCAGAATCCTGAAAGTTTAACAGCGTAAAACACACACATTACCAAGTATATACCGCCACATTGAAGCAGGCCAGGAGTGTGCTCCATATTAGAATAGCTGATGCTTCTAGGCACATTTTATCTAAATTTTAAACACAGGAATATCTGTTTTGACTCACTTTCTCCTATTTATCTTTTTTCTTTCTTTGAGGGTTTTCTTCCACTCCTAAGAAACTGGAGCAGCACAGAGTGCTTTAATGCCTTGGCCTTGAATCTATAGAAAAGATGACTGAGAGCTTATGACCCGGTTAAGGACATCTTTTGCCATCTCTAGCTAATTGTCACACAGATAAAGGGTAAGTTTGATGTTCAGTTGAAATGGCCCCAGTTTTTAGAAGTTGACAAACTAGTTTGCATCCTTTACTTGTATTTTCTGCTCATGAAGTTTCTTGTTTCAAATCTTGACTTCTAAATACTGTAGCCAAATTTACTCAGGAGGGGAAAATGTTACTCATTTGGGAAAAGAAGCCATTGCCTTTGAAAGCATGTTGTGCATTGGCTTACAGCAGTAAGACAAGATGTGGGTTCGGAAGCTGCTCACCATGATGCCATTTGACTGTAAGTCACTCGCCTCTCCAGTGGGAGAGAGTGTAGAACTGCAGGCCTGTTTCTCTTGGGAAGCACCTGTCAGAGACTCCTACACATGAACAAGCAGTTACAGTTGTCAAGAGCTTAAAAGAGTGGCTCAATCATTGCCAAATTATCTTTGTGTGTCTTTTCCTTTTTTGAAAGCAGAGGAAGAAAGGTCAGTTTTTTTCCCAATATTTCCAGCTGTTTATGCTGTTAAATGATGAAGGCAATTGCTTAAATGACTTGGAAAACAGGCTGTCATTCAATAAGTTTATGCATTTCAAGACAGTTTCTGGGATGTAGCTCAGTGGTAGAATACTTGTCTGTCATTCATGAGGCCTTGGCTTTTATCCCCAATACTATAAAAATTATTCATAATTCTATTGCAAAATTCAGAACCATGGAGAGTGGTCACAGTGTGTCAGCCGGCTTACTCCCTGAATCTCTACTCTCAATGCAGTCCTGATGAGATGTGGGTCAGGAGAGCACTTGAATGTTCAGGGATTGTTCCCAGTTGTGGCTGCCTCACTGAGCTCTATTCAGATTAAAAGCTTGCTGCCTCATCTGATAACTGCCTAAATTTATCTACTCTCTCCATGAGCTTATTATCCAAGTGTCTAAGTTCTGAGTAGTAAGTCCTAGCCATTTACTTGATGAACACAATAGCATGCTTTCATAAACTTTAAGTTTATGTCTGTATCGCATAGTAAGTACTTAATAAATAGTTCCTTATTCCCTTATTGGTTAATACTTGGAGGAATTCTTGGGAAATTTTTATTTATTTAACTAGACACTTCTATCTTAGTTTTAGGTTATTTTATGTGCGTGAGTATTTTGCCTGCACAGGCACATGCATGCCTGGTGCCTGTAGAGGATTTCTTGGAACTGGAGTTATAGATGGTTGTAAGCCACCATGTGCGTGCTGGGAACTGAGCCCTCTACAAGAGCAGCCAGAGCTCTTAACCTCTAAGCCATCTCTCCAGCCCCTCAGGATATTTTTAGTAAACACCTTTAAGATTTCTTATGTCTCACTGATGTTTTTTTTTTTTTTCTGTCCTGAGAGAGCATTATCTGTGAGAAGAAGGAACCAAGTTGTTTTCACGGAATTACCATCTTCCAGAGGTTTCGGAGAACAGAGCCAACTTTGTTCTTTATTTATATTAATAAAGAATAGTGGTTTAACCAACTCTCTCTCTTTACTTAATGATAGCCGAAATGGCAAAGGCTGTGTGCACTGTGAATAACAGGTACAGTACAGTGCCTGAGAGAGACAAGGGAGGATGATAGGGGACAGCAATTGAGTAGGGAGCTGAGATACCGAAAGGTTTTTTAACCCAGTGTCACAGCTAACAGAAAGAGCAGTATAGAAGTCCTGTTGGCTGCAGGTCCTATGCTCAGTCACCCTGCTGGGCTGCAGCACAGTCCCTCCCTTGGTGCCTTTGCTTCTCCTGCACTGAGGCCACATTTGCTTTCACCTCACTTCTCTTAATGACAAGCTCCTTTAAGGTTTTTAAAACGTGCTTTCTACAAACACCTCCATTATTATTTATTCTTTGGACCTTCACCTCTTGGTGAACTCATCCAAGTCAATCCGAATGTCCCACTAGTCGGCTAGCACAAGGGCATTTTACTACAAAGATCCTTCCTAGCCATATGTTCACAGACTGAGCTGCCTCGAGGCTGCCTTCTTTTGTAAAGGAGGCTAACAAGGGGAAGTTTGCTGCCAGGAACATGCATAGAAATGGCCATAAGACAGTGGGGATCTGGGGAGGAGTATGTATTCCATTGTGCTGAAGCAACTAACATGTATCATGTCTTTGATGAAGCTGAGGAAGGCACACATGGAACAGGTGCCATTTAAAGGCTTCTCTTAGGTTTACATATCAGTACTGGTCCCATGTGATCAGTTTCTATTTTTTTATAAGGACAGATTCAAGAACTTTAAAAAATGTTTTTAAGGGAACTAATTCTTATTTACTGTGTGCACTGATGGAAATTTAACACAAGAAGCCAAGCAGAGTCCCCCTGGCATAAACAGCCCAGCTGGGCATGTCTGTATTCAAGAGCTTGTAAATACCTTTCTCAAGGAGTGTTTCTGAGAGCCTGATACTACTAAACATTTAACAAAGATAATTTTTTAAAATCCAGATTCATTCTCAGCCATCCAGTTTGGGAATTTATAACATGTGCTTTTAGTGCTATCATTATTTCTTTTTAAAATTTCAAAAGACATTTAAAAAAAACAGTAAGCCAGAGTATATGAAGTAATTTATTGATATTGGTTAAGATCTATTATATACAGGTAGAAACCATCAGAATTATACAAAGAACCATTAAGAATATAGATACCATTTTATAGACAATACAACTGGAAAATATGTTTAAACAGACAATATATAATTCTGAAAATAAGGAGAACACATTGTTCTACCAAACAGATTGCAGGGTTTTAAAAAGTCTGCTGTGCAGACCTTAAGTTGAAAAAAAAATCTGTTTAATATAGTTATGGGGTTTAAGAAACATTAGGTATAAGATAAAAATGAAGTCTTTTCCTCTCACAGCAAAAGAGAAGAATCAAGACAATTTTATTGTGAATCTATACAGTTTGAAAAATAATTTATATATCTAGCACAAAGAAAGAAAATTGAGACTGCAAATGGTTCTGTAAACTATGTATTTATGAAAATGCAAACTGTGTTAGCTTTAGAAATTAGAAGTTGGAGAGCCAGAAATAGACTGTTCCCTCATGATACCACTACACCTCCATGGGCTTATTACCTGAGCACCAAGGCTGGAGGTCTATGTGCTATCTTGGCAAGCTATCCTGAAACTGATCAAGAAACGAAAACTAGCCTGCTGTCATCGGAAAATTAGGCACCAAGTCGGAGACTGTCTCCTCAGAAATGTAGCCTCCCCGGGAGAGGAGAGTATTCAGTTAAGCAGCTGACAGATCTCCTTGTGAACACAGCAGAGGAAATCCACGTAAGATGATCCTCCATAGAGTCCTTTATCTTCCACCAGGAACTGTCGGAAGACCATCTCCCGCTGCTCTCGCTGCTTCACTATGATGAGCTAGAAAAACCCAACAACAGCTGGTTAGAGAAACACTGTGGGTAAGGTCCAGCAGCCTCATTTGGTTCACTCCCACCAAACATGGTAGGAGTGTGAGGCCTGGATGATGTGAACATGCCCGCTTCTGTGGGTTTTTAAAAGATTTTAGTGTGTGTGCGTGTGTGTGTTTAGGAATGTACAAATCCATGTAGGTGCCCAGAGAGTTCAGAAGAGAGGAGGTCAGATCCCTTGGAGGGCAGTTATGAGTCACTCAGGGTGGGTACTAGGAACAGAATCTGGGTCTTCTGAAAGAGAAGTATATTCTGTGCCCCTAGCTCCATGCCTGTTACTTGGGAGAGACACTAACATTTAAACCCCAAAGACAATTTTAAGTGGCAAATTAACATGTGAATTTACCATAAATAGAATGCTATGGGAAAAAGTTTCTCACTGGCAATCACTGTCACCTAAGTCTCAAGGGACAGGTAGGTCAGAGAACATTCCAGACTGGTATACCATATAGCAGAGACCACAGGGGAGAGCTGCGTACTGGGTTGCTCAGCTACTTTTCTTATACAATCCAGGCTACCTGCCCAGAGATGCCACTGCCCACAGTGGATTGGACCTACATCAGTTAGTAATCAGGAGGATGCCTTACACAGATGTTCACAGACCAGTCCAATGGAGGCAGTTCCTTAGTTGAGGTCTACTCTCACCACATATGAAAAGGTAGCAACAAACTGTAACTATGCCAAGGGGTTATTTTTTCTGTTATATAGGAATAAGAATGTGCCCATTCATGGCTTTCAGAAATGAAGTTCTCTTTCAGTTTAGTACAACGGCCAAAATACCTGGAAATCCATTGTCTTTAGCAACTGGTAGTTTCTATGGAAGTGGGGATGGGGAGTAGGGGTGGTGAGTCAATGCATTATTATATTACTCTGAAAATATCTCATATTCTTTAGACCCTATGGAGGATCAAGAGAATAGAACTTTTGCTGAAGCTCACAGACATGTAATAATACACCTTGATATCATGTCAAACTACTGTCCTAATGTGTAATGAACCTGTTTGTTTAAATTGCCTTTAAGAGAACAACCTACCTTATTTGCCTTGGGTTTCTCATGTAATCAACCTTTACAAACTAAGGTAATACCTAATAGTACTTTTCCATGTCCCTGACCCACAAGTAATACATTCATTCATGTTATAAAATAATTTAATGAAAATCACAAATAGACTGAAAACAGTCTTACAAAATAAATAGCCAACCATTAAAGATGAAAGCAACAAACATATGGATCTTGCTTGATACACAATGATGTTTGTGATACTGTTTGTCATCTGGGTCAGTTAGAGTCACTTAATCCCTTGTAAAGTATTGATGACTATTGAAGATGTCTATGAAGTATCCCTCATGTGACACTTTCAGTACTATCAATAAAGAGAGAGGAAAGGTCTTCATTAGAGACAGATACGCACATAAAGCCAGGGACAGAAAGATTCATAAGATAGACAGGTGAAGAGTCACATTTGTACAGCAGACAGACAGGAGATGATGGGAGATGGAAGAGAAAGAAGAAATCAAATCTGGGCTTATTAAATGACAAGTGCTTTGTTAATTTTCTTTCCTTACTGCAGTCCAACCAACCAGATTTTAGTATCCTACGTGAAGACTGTCTAATGACAGTCTATACAGCTAAGGAGACAGAGTTAGCACAGACTTTCTTTTGCAGCCTGGTAAATGTTGATGCCTGATGTGATGCGATTGTTCCAGAATGAATAAAAAGAAAGGGAAGGAAATCCTAGAGAAGCAGCTGCTTTATGAAAGAAGAGTTGTAGTTGCAGGAAAGCACAAATGGGTTGAAACTCAGAACAGGTAACAGGAAGTGACAACTAAACACCAGAACACAGCACAGAAAGGGCAGGGACGAAAAGAGAAGCAGTTGACGTCCGTCTTCTGGGAGCACACTGTGACAGAAATGGTGTCAGAATACAGCATGTCTCAACTGCTGGGACCCTGCTGCAGCACTGGCCTTGCATCTGCCATGAGATAGCCATACAATGCTGACTGAATTGGCTGGCTCCTTCCGGCCTGCTTTTCCCAGTTTGTAAAATGGAGGGGACAGAAATGGAAAGACCAAGTGGAGCAGGTATTCCATCATTCTTTTCGGCTGTGACAGCTGTTGGTTTAATGTTTCAAACTGTGGATAGTCAGAGAAATGTAAAAATAACAGTAGATGCATTTCCACATAAGAAAATCTGGTAACTATTCCAAACTGCTTCTATTCTAGTCACACATCAGAATAAAGTTTACCCTTAGCTATTTATTTTACAACCAATGTTGAAATGGCCTTAAGGTTATTAGAGTAAGGAAGAAAAAGCAGCGAGAATAGCCTGGTTCTCCTTGGAAGGAGGGCCATGAGGCACAAGGTGACCTCCATGGCCTGACCCAGCTCTTCTCTGCCAATGTGCCTGTGTAGGGGTGCAGCTGCTGCAGCTGGGATGAAGGAGTCATCACTGTGCATTATCAGTGTGTGAAGCTGTTATATTTCCACTTACCTCAGCTCTACCTACAGCTGATGTCTGCATGTGGAATTTACTTCCATGGTTAAGATTATTGATTGAGATTAGCATCCAGTTTGCATTTCAAGAGAAAATTGGCCTCACAGCAGCCTGGGTCATACAGAGGCCTGAATCTAAAGTGCCTTATATCTTATAATGATTACTAAACAGAATGTCCCCATCTGAAAGCTTCAAATCTAGGAGATTCCAGCACATAGCTTACAAAAAAAAGGAAATGGGTACACGCAGCTTGGACTTGGCAACAAAGTCTAACCTTCTTGGATTCAAGATATTATTTTACTCAAACAGAAAATAATAAAATAGTTGAGGATAACTATATTGTAAACTTTTTCAGATGTAGAACAAAACATTTTAGAATGCTCTGAATGATATTTCTATTATTATATAACATGAGGCACCAAAAGGAAAGTTATTTTAGAGGTTGTTAATGACAACAGTTGTTTTTATACCACAAGAAAGGTTAATCATGATCACTAAGTTGGTATCTAGTAAGAAAACCCATGGCCATAGCTGTTTAATTTTTTTTCTTGTGCTTAATAAGTAGATACACGCCGGGCAGTGGTGGCACACGCCTTTAATCCCAGCACTTGGGAGGCAGAGGCAGGCGGATCTTTGCGAGTTCGAGGCTGTCTCGAAAAACCAAAAAAAAAAAAAAACGTAGATACACATATTCAGAGGTGGAAGTTTTCCATAAAAGATCATGAGATATAACTATAGAATATTCATTTAAAAGTTTTTTTTATGAAATAAAAAACACTGGAAGAAAGAGAGGAAAATCTTATTTTACCTTCATCGAGTATGGCTTCTTTTGCTGGATATTATTCATTATCGTTCTTAGTTGTTGAGAGTATGGACTTCCCAGCTCAGGCAGTGATGTCTAGATGTAAGAGCATCACAATTTCAGTACAACTTGAGACACTTGGAACAGAAGCAGCAATATGAGACCACCAGAATGTTAAAAACATCCCTCTAGGGGCTGGAGAGATGGCTCAGCGGTTAAGAGCACTGGCTGCTCTTCCAGAGGACCAGGGTCTGATTCCCAGCACCCACATGGCAGCTCACAACTGTCTATAATTCCTTTTCTAGGTGATCTGACACTCTTATATGGACATACATACAATCAAAACACCAATGTCCATAAAATAAAAACAATTATATATATATGTATATATATATGCATCCCTTTAATGCCAAAGAGGCTATTTATTGACTCAGTTCATTTACCTGAAAACATAGAAAACTGAACTATAAATTACTCAATTTTATTAACATACGTTTCCACCAATGAAGCAGTTAGCTCTTTTGGAAATTCAGGCATGGCTGCAATGCAGCAACAGGTGTGTTTTATGAAGAGGGTAGTTGGACCATCTCTCAGGAAGGTGACTAAGCCCTTTCAAGGCCATGTTGGGAGAGAAAAAAGACTGTCTCCTTCCCTTGTTTACAAAATGCCACAGCATTCCAACATTAAAGTGTCCAGCAAGAGCTAATTCCTCAAGGGAATGCTGCCTTTTACATTTCCATGATATCTGTTTAGTCTTCAAAAACAGCACATCTGCATTTGGAGTTCTTCAGGTAAGACAGAACTGAATGCTAATGCCAAAATCCAATGAACACACCGCCTGTGGGTTAGCCACCAGGAGGGGGAGAATCACTACAGCAAATTTCAAGTCTCAGGGGAAAGACTATAGCCAACCAGTACACTTCATAGGAGTTCTGAGGAGGGCAGAATATTCACCACTAATCCTCACATTCCATCCCTTGTGTATATTTCACGGCATTGTGGTAAATCATTTTGTTCAAGAAATAATATTAAGTATATAACACATAACCTACAGGCCAAATGAGCCTAAAAATAAAGTAACCCTATTTGGGTTTTAATTTTGTTTCTTTTATTTTTTTAATTTTAAATAATGAGGAGGTAAGCTGATAAAAGCACAAGCCCAGGGTTCTTGCTCTGTGGCAGAGAGACCCACTAATTCATGGGCAGTTAGGGCCTGCAAGGAAGTTGGCAACAAATGTTAACTCCCACGTTGGTGCTGAGTTTTCCAAAGATATTCCGAAAACAGATATTTGTCATCTGTTTTCTTCATCAACACACAATTTCTTTTGTCATGACTAACAGAAGGGGTGGATTAGTTAGGGATTAGGGTAGGGTTGGGGAACACAATCTGTTTTGTGTGATTTTTTTTATTTTGTGCATCATTAATCTTAATATGTACCAAAAATATCTAGGAAAGATTCTGAATTTTCTCCAACAGGTAGTTCAACAGCAAGGATGAAGAAACTAAATGGTGTGACCTCACCACCTGCAAGAACCTGCCCCTGGCTTCACTAGTTTGGCTAAGAACATACTGCTGCGGCATCTACCTCACTGATGTGTCAGGTGAATGAAACAGAATGGTGGGCTTAAAGTGCATAGAGAGAATAGTCACTGGAACTGTTGTCAGTGTGTGTGTGCATATGTGTGTCCACGTGTATGTGTGTGTGTATGTGCATGTGTGTGCATGTGCTCACGCATTTGTCTGTCTGTATATACTACACATGTGCAGGTACCCATGGAGGCCTGAAGAGGATGTCAGATCTGTTAGAGGAAGGTCCATACATTGGTTTTCAGAGGCTGATTTCAGTACTCAGAGATCTGGTTACCACCCCTTCTGAGGCACTCTCTGATTGGTTAATAAAAGTCGCTGATGGCCAATTAACTGGGCAGAAAGAGTATAGGAAGGTGGTACTTCCTGGGACCAAGAAAGCAACCCTGGGTTTTACACAGAGGAAGCTCTCTTTCTACCCAGGAGACACAGAAGCAGACAGATGTGTCTGAGAGCTCTGGCAGGTATAGCAAGCAGGCTTATGGGAGCAGGTTAATTAACATTTAGAATGCATAATGTCACCCCATAACAGATCCCATGGAGCTGGGGTGCTAGGAAATGAACTTGGGTCCCCTGCAAGGACAGGGAGTATTCTTAACCACTGAGCCTTCTCTCTAGCCCTCTATATTAATAATTTCTATTGAATCCATGTTTAGATTAACACTTTATTATTTTACATTTTCTAAGTTTTATTCATCAAAATTAAATTCTCATATAGAATTATGTAAACACAGTTTTTCTTCTTTGGATCATAAAATTGTGCATACATTTTAAGAATTTATATTTTTATTTTATCACGAAATTGAAAAAATGCTTACCATATCTGTGTTGACATGTGCAAACGATGGCACATTAAATATTCCCTGAATCAGCTCTGGTGGGCTACTCACTCCAAGCCATAAGAACATGTTCAGACCATTAGCCAGCAGGAATACTCCTTCTTCGGAGAGTCGGGACTCAGAGCAGCGGACAGCAGAGGGCAGGCCAGTGCCCTTCACATCCAATGTGTGCTGTTTGGGCAGAGTCAAGACACTTCAACTTTTTCCTCTCACTGTTCATTTCCTCTCTCTTCCCCCCTTTCCCTCCTTTACAATACATAGTTAATTAAAACTGACTTGTAGACAAGAATCCCTGTCTTGTGCAGCTAATGGTCTTTTGGAGGAAGAAAGACATGACATAAAATAAGTAAAATATACATAATTGTAGATGGTATTAAGAGCCATGTGGAAGGCAATTGTTGAGTAGGAAAAGTGTCAGTGGCAGGGCTGGGTAGCTAGGAAGGCTTCTGGCAAAGATAGATTTTGAGTAGAGCTACCTGAGGAGGTGAGAAAAATTGAGGAGCTGAGCCTGGGGAAATTTAAGGAAGAACATTCCAGACACACAGAAACATTTCTGCAAAGGTCCTCAGGTAAGAAAGTTCTGACTAGGGTGTTTGAGGATCAGAAAAGAAACCTGTGTGACTGGCACAAATGAGAGGAAGGGAAGACAGGGCTCTGGGAGCAAGGGGCAGAGAGGGGTAACACTTGGCCAGGCCTGAGGAGAGAAGAGATGGGCTGCTGGTTATCTGAATGGTGGGAACAAGGGGACTCACTAGGCTGAGAGGGGAGGAGTACAGAGATTATGTTTGAGTCTGGTGGCAACAAGTGAGAGACAAAAAGGTATCTCCTGTGGATACCCCAGGAGAGCTGGCTTGTCTGCTGAAAGTAGGTGTGGTAGAGAGAAAACAGTGGGATGGCCAAGACTTTCCACCTAGAAAGCATGGAGGCCGGAGGCGGGAAGACTGTGGGAGAAGCCCCAGCAGAGACAGACCAGTAGCTTTCCAATGCCTCCTACACATCCAGAGACAGGATTGTGTGGCCAGCAGTGAATAAACAACATCTAAAACACAGAACACAAGGACCTCTAAGGAGCACAATAAAGGTAAGAAAGATTAGAATCTGGGATCAAGTTTCTAATCTCTTTGGCCCACCCACCCATTGTTGACAATCCAATTTTATGTGACCATCAATCTTTTGAAATAATTCATTTCTTACCCTGGCATCCATTGAGATAATATCCTTTATTTCTAACACAATTTATCACTGACTGAGTTATTGGTAAGTGCCTACAGTTTGTTACCACTATGATCAAGGAGGAGTTGCACACAAATCCATCAGCCTTCTAGATCTCAGGAGGAAAGAGTCCAGGAGAGGTCAGGGCATTTAAGATGTTAACCACACCTCAACAAAGTGGAATACATTGCCACATGAACCCCTGAGGACAAGAGCGGCAGGGCCCTTCCTTGCATGGCACAGGTGTCCTCAAATATGTGTTCATCTGTACATCCCTGACTGCAGTTGAGAAAGGCCAGTCTGATTAAACATGGCGACTCTTACATAGTTACACATTATAGGAAAGCAGATCATTCACACCCACAGAAGATTCCCCCAGCACATGTGGAAGTGGTCTTGTATGATGTGGAGTTCGATTAAGGTTTCCTGGCACCAACTTGTTTATAGACTTCTAAAAGTGCCCACTTAATTGATTATGACCAACTTTACAATAACACAGAAAGAGAAGCAATCTAAACTATCTGATGAAACAGACCCCTCACATACTTCCCCAGCTATACTGAACACATGCGACTTACTCAAAGAGCTTCTGCTATGAGCCCAGCTGCACGTTTGACTTTGAATTTCTTAGGAGCAAGAGATCAGCACACGCTTCCCTCCCAAACAGCTCTAGGGAGCATGCAATCACCACATGCTTACTATTGGCAGAAGCTGCGGGTAGAAGAAGAGCTGGGAGTCAGCCACGCCCATGGTCATGACCAGCTGCCGTTGGAATGCCCGCTCATCAGGGGAGATCTCTGGTCTACTGAGCAGCACACAGTTTTTTAACAAACAATTCATGTACACTGGCAGTACTTTCATGGAATCTGGCAGTATTAGCTGAAAGAGAAAAACATTTGTTTGATGAGGCTGTCCTATTTTTAGCTTTCTCTTTTTAGACCTGTGTGTGTGTGTGTGTGTGTGTGTGTGTGTGTGTGTGTGTGTGTGT
>CAJQZJ010004763.1:15550898-15570086 GCA_907164525.1 Lophiomys imhausi
ATATAATCCTGTGGGTACAGGAAAGACTGTGTATAATCTTGTGGGTATAGGAAGGACTGTGTGTAATCCTGTGGGTGCAGGAAGGACTGTGTATAATCCTGTGGGGTACAGGAAGGACTGTATAATCCTGTGGGGTACAGGAAGGTGTCAGGGATTAACAGGCCTTACTCCTCTACTTTTCAGTTACTCTCTTTCCAACTGCAGCCAGAGCACACTGACGACATTAGAAAGCAGATAAGCCACAAAATCCCAAACTCTAATATTTTAAGAGTCCTACTCCTTTGTACTGTTTATATATACTTATGTGTATACAGGTGTGTGTGAAGGCCAGCAGTGTTACGGTTTGTGCATACAGCTATATGTGAAGGCCAGCAGACAACAATGGGTGACGTCCTCAGGACACTACCCACTTCCTTTGAGACAAAGTCTCTTATTGGCCAGGAGTTCAGCTACTATGCTCAATTAGCTGCCAAAGGGCTGGCATTCTTACATGGAATCTGGACACTGAACTCAGGCTCTTGCATTTGGAATAAAATAAAATAAAGGCAAGTGCTTACCAGCTGAGCCATCCTGCCAGCCCATTTCCAATATTTTAGTTCATCAACATTGAAAACAGACAAAAAGTCAAAATAACCCAATGATTTTGATGTCAATAACAGATGAGTGATTTTAAAGTTTTTCTTCCTTGTTCTAAAGAAGTCAGAAAATCTAGAAACTTTACAAGGCCAGATACAAAAGATACAAATTCAAACAGGAAAGGGGTTTTTCTTTTCAGAAGATTCAGAATATTCTAGAACACCAAGCACATGCAGACTACTTTACAGAGGCCATGTAAAAAACATGTCACCTGCTTTAGTACAAAGAGAAATCAAGTTGATGTAACCTTCCACTTTTCTCTCTTGTCTTCTGCCAAAGTCACACAGGTGCTTCAGAGGGCAAGGTTATAACGAGAACAGCGGAATGTGTGATTTCAGATCTTACACCAACAGGCTGCAAACTTCACACCACTGCCCCTGGTAAGGAACAAGGGGTTTGTGGAGTGACAACTGGTGAAGACAGTTTAGCCTGACTCGGTAAGAGGCAATAAAAGGAGAGTCCATTTTCAGAAACCAGAGTGGTAGATCTCTTTCTTACAAACTAAATGAAAAATTCAGATTTGAATTTAAAACAAACCTTGGTGGAGTTCCATGATGAAGTGCACAATATCTAGCAGGAAATCCACCCTTCTCAAGTCTAAAAATCATGCGACACAAAGCAGACTCATATAGCATGGGGCCTTGGCTTGCCACCTGCAGCTGGCTCCAGCTCACTTTTCACCTCAGCCAGTCTGAAGGCACCTCAGTGTTTTTCAAACATCCTGCCTGCTTTGAAAACCATCTCAATAATATTATGAGTTCAGCTTAAAAGATACAAACAAAGCTGCTCCTGGGAGGTCCAGAGCCCACTCTCCAAGTGCCTTATAGACAAAGCATCAGTTTTGGTGGAAAGACTACAGAAGAGTGAGCATTCAAAGGCGAAGAAGCACCATGGGCAAAGAATCCTTCCTCATCCAAACACCCCTGTCTAGAACAGATGTTGTTCCCCATGTGTTCAGCAAGACAGAGATGGGGTAGAAGGTGCAGAGAGCACAGCGTGCATTCCTGGCCTGCCTGTCATCTATGCGTGGCCTCTTGGTAGGAAGACAGTATCCCCTGTCTCCATGCTATGTGTTAGCTCTAGTCCCAATCAGCTAGCTTGTGCAGACACAACTGAAACCTAGCCATGGTACTAGTTTTATAGCATGGGAGACCAGAGAGAAAAATGAGAGGATGCTGCTAGCTACTTCCTGCAAATTTTCAAATCTCTCTTTAAGGATTTTATTTACATAAAATATGCTTTTTGTGCACACCTCTCTCACCTTTCAAAGCAAATCTGGTTTATTTTTTCTTCTGCAAAATTTAATGTAGGCTATGCATGCATACCATTATATTTTTATGGCTAAAATTACCATCGACTTTATTTCCCCTTTTCATGAGAAAGCAGGGAACACACCAGCTAGCCTTTAAAGAGCACTGTGCAGTTCATCACAGCAGGGCTTATTCACCTAGTTAGAAGCAGGGGTGTGGAGAGCTTCTACCCTTCCTCCCAAACGCTGCTTGATGGAATGAGAGAGCCCTTTGCTAAGCGACTGCTCAGCCAGGACACACAATCGGCAGCACAGAGCTTGGTCACAGCATCACGGGGCAGAAGGGAATTTGGCTAAAAAGATTCCGTCTCTCCACATGACAATGGCTCAGCTTTTTGGGACCCCTTGGACTCTGTTGTCATCAGCAACGACCAGCTTTTGTGGAACAGGCTTCCAAAGTTTTCTCCACATACTTACTGTTGGGATTCTCCTTGTAACTTATAACGTATTTGGAGATGTTCTATTTATCTATCATTGTTTTACTTTCTCTGTTTTCTTTTCTTTATAAAAACATGCACTCTTGACATTTTAAGTACTCAGAAGAATGGTGCAGTTTGATTTAGAGAGAGCTCCAATGTTCTCCTTAGCAAACGATATTTGTCAGCCTGTCTGCACCAGCTCAGCTACGCAGTGTAACTCATTGAAGAGCACCACCAGCTCCCTTACTTGGGCAGTGTCTGCAGCACAGCCTTCAGCTCCTCACAAACGAGCTTGACGAGTCCATTCTTTATGTTACTGTATGAGACGTCGATCATGAAGATAAAGGCTGGCGGGTTGGGAGGCTTATTCTTCTGCAGGGAGGCAAACACATCACAGAAGGAGATACAAAGTAAGTACATTTCATAACCAGATGTACACAGACTCTTGAGGACTATCAGATGCTTCATCCAATACTGAGGGTATAACATCTGAGGAGCAGATAACTTTCTAGGAAACTCAGTCCCCCGATGTCATAGAAACATAAAAGAAGCCACTTACTTTCCACGTTATGACATGAACTGTCTATTCTATTTAACAGAGATAGCTCAAGTTTCTATCTCCAGAGACTCCCCTACTGTGACTGCTGACAGGAGGTAGAATATTGAACCAGCCTTACAAATAACATACACCCCTACAGAAGGAAATGTAGCTGGGGCCCTGAAACAGAATGCTAAAAAGGAGTGAGTATAAGTGAAAATTAACATTTTTTTTGGAACCTGTAACCAAGCTTCATTAATTGGGATATCATGATTTTCAGGTCTCTTCTCTTAGGAGCTCCTTTGATTTTAGATATATGATTTTGTTTTTCTTTTTGAGGCAAGGTCTTGCTGTGTATCCCAGGGTAGCCTCAAACACACTGTCAATCCTCTTGCCTAAGCCTCCCTATTAGTAGGATTACAGGAAAATACAACCATGGTAACTACAGATATGAAAATGTCTATTAAGATTTAACTGCATACCTTAAAAGTGTGCATTATAAGATATTGTCATCTTATCTTAGAAATATAGAAAACTTGGAATAGCTCTGCCTCAAGACCCAGCCATACCACTTCTGGGTATGCATCCAAATGATTCCTCACCAAACCACAAAGACATCTCCTCATCTATGTTCATAGCAGCCTTATTTATAACAGCTAGAAACTGGAAACAACCCAGATGTCCCTCAACTGAGGAATGGATAAAAAAAAATTGTGGTACAGCTACACAATGGAATACTACTCAGCTATCAGAAACAAGAAAATCATGCAATTCGCAGCTAAATGGATGGAACTAGAAAAGCTCATTCTGAATGAGCTAACCCAGACCCAGAAAGATGCACATGGCATCGATTCACTTATAATTGGATTTTAGTCACATAGTACAGAATAACTATCCTACAACCAACACACCAAAAGGATCAGGAACAGTGACTTTGTTACCTATGATTGGGACAATTTGCCCTACGGGTGCTACCATGTAGGCCCCCAGTGCAAGAGGAAGCTCTTAGCCCTGATATGACTGTTGAACTAAGAGGGACTGATATGTAGGGACACTCCACATTGGAGGAGTGGGTGAGAGGTAGAAGTGGGTGGGAGGGTGGAACCAGCCGGAGGGGTGGAAAGAGGGCACTGTGATGGAGATGTAACTTGAAGTAATAAATAAACATAAAAAGTATACATTATAAATACCTTCAAAACTTATTTCATATTTGTGGTATAGAAAAATGGCCCTTTTTCTATGTCTTTCCAACAGACCCTGTAACATAAAGCAGCTGTTATGAAAATGGGCTCTCACTGTTCCCCGATCTGGATGGTGTCCAAATAGCTCTGAAGGAAGCAATCCTTCAACTGGGATTTATAAAATATTTAGAAAAAAAGCCACAGGCAAATATCAACAGTGACTTCCACTAGAGAATAAAGACCCAAGACCAACAGTTTTTCATCTTATGATAAAATATTATTTAATCTGATATCATTTAATATATTAAATATGATGTGATTTAATATATTAAAATAAAATGTTCTAAAATTAAAATATAGTTCAATTATTATATAATTAGATGATAACAGCTATAATGATCTCCTTGACTCAGTCCATATCTACCAAAAGGTTAGACACAATACCATTCTAGTAATATACTCCATTTCAAATAAGAACTTAAAAGACTTAAAAATGAATCTGAAAATGTCACTTTTCCAACTCCAAATCCAGAACAGCCACGGAATGAAAGAGCTCAGCTGATGTTCTTCTCAGATAATTCCTACGTCTTATCCCCTCTATTCCATAATATAGATTATATCAGATGAGAACAGCAATCCTTCTCATTAATTAAATCAAAACCTCTTTGTGACAATCCCAATTGTGTCTTATTACTCTTGTACTGCCTTATACACGCACCATTCTCACTGACCTGTTCCATAACTCTAGCCAGACTGTCTCTTTAGGAATCCTTCACTCACCAAGACTTGTTTCCAACATGTAAAAAGTTACCCTGTAGTTCCTCCAAACCACATTGCCTTCCGGTTTCTATCAGTGACAGCACCACATGACAACAAACATGACAAACCTGAAACTGGATTTGACAGTTCTGTTTCCCTCAGTCATTTTTCTTTAAAAAGTGGTTCTTCTGGCCGCTTGGCGTGAACCCAGAGCTGCCGTAGCTCTTTCCTACACGCCTTCTCAATCTTCCCTTCCAGCCACCTCTACTGGTTTGTGTCAGCCACCAACTTGCAGAGACACTTTCTACCAGAGACCCCCACACTGGGCTGAGACACAGGTGGGCGGTTTTCACTCTTTCCTGTCCTCCATTCTGGTCCTGGACTTACTCTTAGCCTCGCTGCTGCAGCTTGCCTGTAGGAATCCCTTCTCCTACTTGGTCAACCTCCATCCCTTAGGAATTCTTCCTCTTGGTGTAGACCCAGGGTACCCCTAGGTCTTTTCCTGCTCCCCATCTTAGTCTTTCCTCATAGAGCATCTCCATTCCTTTGTGTCACATGCCGACCAGTAGAAATATTCTCTACCAGGAACCCCACAGGCACCACACTTGCATAGGATCCAGAATGGGCAATAGCAATCAATGAACTCAATATCCACTCAAAAAAAAACAACACCAGATATCTACACCAAGAAACAACTCAAACATCATAACTCCAGATGCCTCAATCCCAGCACAAAACACACAAATGTGAACAGACAATATGCCTCCTCCAGAAGCAAACAACTCTACTATAATAGGCCTTGAGAAAAAGCACTTCAGAAAAAACACTCATCAGCTGAGGCAGATGAGAAGGACTTCAAATGGCAGTTACAAACACATTCAGGAATCTTAAAGATTATCTGAATAAATGCCTTAATGAACCCTGAAAAGACAAACTGCTGAGTGAAATAATGAAAATATTTCAGGATATGAAAGTAGAATTTAAACGAACAAATAGAACCACTAAAGCAGTGGCTCCTAACCCATGGGCCGTGACCCTGTTGGGGTAGAATGACCCGTTCATGGGGGTTGCCTAAGACCATCCTGCATATTATATATTTATATTACTATTCATAACAGTAGCAAAATTACAGTTATAAAGTAAAAAAAATAATTCTATGGTTGGGGGAGGGGTCACCACAACATGAAGAACTGTATTAAAGGTCACAGCATTAGGAAGATTGAGAACCACTGCACTAAAGAAAACCCAAACTGAAATAATACTGGAAATGAAATATTTAGAAAGTCAAACAAAAACCCCAAAGGTAAGTCTCACCAACAGAGTACAAGAAATGAAAGAAAGAATTGCAGGTGTTGAGGACAGGGTGAAAGAAACAAGACATTTCAGTCAATGAAAATGTTAAATCTAAAAAAATATAGGCACAAAACATCCAGGAAAACTGGGACTCTATGAAAACACCAATTATATAAATAATAAGGATTAGAGGAAGGAGGAGAAACCCAATAATATGATACAGACAAACAGATGGGATTTGTTTTTAAATTACTTTTGCTGCATCCAATAAATGTACCCCACTATTAAGGAAGACATCACCCAGGGTAAAAGGATGCAAAAAGGAATTCCAAGTAAATGGATCCAAGAAGCTAACAAGTGTGGCTATTTTAATATCTGACAAAATAGAATTCAACTCAAAACCAATCAGAAGAGACAGAGAAGGACATTACATACTCATTAAGGAGGAAAGGTAAATATCCAAGAGGGTAACACACTTCTAAACATTCATGCCTAACAATGAATGGTGTGTGTGTGTGTGTGTGTGTGTGTGTATGGCAGCAGAAATCAATGGAAACCATTGCCTCCCCTCTTTTATCTATCCCCAGTCCTATAAAAATACTACAAGCTCTTCTACAGCTTGTCGATCCAGACTCTCCACAGCACTTCCTTTACAATGTGTGTAAAAATCTAAGCTCAAAGACACAATGATAACCCCAGGAGGAAATAAAAGGACAGATTTGTCTCTCATTCCCCAATATGGATTCTCTCAATTTAAGAGGCTGCCATTTCCAAAATATTTCCTGCACAGTCACAGCACCCCTACACCTGAGCCAGGGCGGTGGTGCTAAATATGTTTTCTTTGACATAGTGAGTTCACATCCGTCATCAGCAATCTCTCCAGAGCCCTGAAAAGTGACCCACTTCTGGTCACTCTACAATTTCTCCTTCCACCTCCACATTTTTTTTTCTTTTTTCCTACTTTCTATTTTGCTTTTTTTTTTTTTTTTTCCCAAGACAGGGTCTCACTGTATAGCCCTGGCAGTCCTGGAAATCACTATGTAGATCAGGCTGTCCTGGAACTCACAAAGATCCATCTGTCTCTGTTTCCCAGGTGCTGGGCTTAAAGGCGTGCACCACAACACCTGGCTATCTGCTCCTCATTTAATTTGCTCATGTCACTTCCCTCTACAGGCCTTTCTGACCACAGTGTCCTCCAGCACTCTGATCATTCTTCCTTCACAGCACGTATTTTAACACACTCAGGCTCATATTTTAATTATACATGCTTCTTATCAGGTGTATGCTTTGAACTTGTTTATCATATTGCTGATCTGTGGGTAATACAGTACAAAGACGAATTGGGCATGTAAAGTATCCAGAAAATGTCAAAATTAATTAAAATTAATAACAAAAAAAACCCAAACCTACATTTTTACCTATGTTTTTATTCAGGAAAAAAAGCTGACAGTAGATTTGTTTTTCCTCAGGCAGACTCCATGCTGGTTTTTTAAAAACACATGCCTACACACTTCTTGGTACAGCAGCAGGAGGTAGGGCCCTGACTTTGCAGACAGTATTAGTGTGGCCATCACTTTCTGTACATATTATCTGCAGCTTAAGATCCCTCTCACCTGTCCTCACTCAATGCAGCACACAACATGTGGGCTTACTGGGAGAGCTAAATAATATCACACATATGTAAGAAGTATCTAACAGAGACGCATATGACGTTCAACAAATGCTAATTTTATTACCTAAAATCAACATTAATATTAACTAAAATGAAGAGGAAAATATGATCTATCATTCTCTTTTCAGCATATATGACATTAAAATATATATGCAAAGCAAATAAACTTTTTCACTATCTAAATCTCTAAGTCAACTCATTATTCTACTTCATTTACATTTTAGATTATAACTAAATTTGAAAACGCTGTGCATTTACCATAAACTCTACTTAGATAAAAGGAAGACAAAGCTGAGGCCCACAGGCTACAGTTACTCGCATTCTTGTTTTCCTGGTGAGAGTTCCCTTTTATTTATACTTCTGGAATAAGGTCATAAGAATTTGAAGCTATTTTGTTCCCAGACATAGGTGATTCTCGCCTATGTTTGTACCGAAAAAAGCATAAGGTCGATAATTACCTTTGTTGTCAGAGACCTGAAGCCTCAGCACACAATGGGATTCATACTCTGGTTACGAAGTTCAGTTAGTGAACTTTCCATCATGACTTACAGTGGCTTTATTATATTTAATTAGAACAACAAATGCTTACTTTCATGCATTGATTCTCCTTCAGTCAATAGCAGGAAAGGACAAGGAAACTATTGAAAGGTAAATTGTACTTCAAGACATGTTTTTTGCCTGGCATAACTTATCTGTATCAAAAATGTTTTATATTTCACCAAATAATTTGTAAAAATCCACAACGAATCAAAATAATAAAGCATTGGATTTTTCTTTAATGACTAGTTCTACGTAAATTCGTTTAAAAAATAGTCAATAGAATAATAAGATATGTTAATTAAAATGTTAAAGATTTAGCCAACTGAAAAGAAAAACTGATTTGGAGAAATCTTGTTATGTGTTCTCAATGAATGGAGTTGCTCACAAGAAAACCTAGCTGCAGGAAACCTGCAGGCAGAGGTTGTTTTCCAGAAGTGATCTATTAGCAGGCATTCATTTCTGAGAGAGGAAGGAAAAAAGTCAATCAGAATGGTCCTGTGTCTTCAAGACTGTTCATGATGCTTCCGAAGTGCTCTTGACTTTAATCTTCAACTAGAGAGTCAAGCACTCCTGCGGTACTCACATTTGGAGTCTGTCTGTAGAACCCAAAGGGTCACAACAACATGTCGTCGGCATGCCCACACACTCACCCACCCACTCATCCCACTTGTGTTGACTAGAAGCAAACTGGGACCCCCCGGGGGCACAGAATCTATGAAGAGGGCACACATGCAAAAACACTTAAATGCCACAGGGAGAACAGATAAAACAAAGATGTCCCCTAAGTTTGACAGAGAAAAAAAAAGCACCAGTTAGAACAAATAAGGGAGATATGTGCTCATAATAAACTTTCAGCTAGCCAGTAAGTAGAGAGTAAGCAGGGGTTTGCCAGACAGAAGCCACACACACAAGAGTAGACAGATGCCCTCTTATCTTTACTCTGTAAAGGCGAACTCATAAAGTCAGTCTCTGTGTTGAGAATTTCATACAACGGAAGACAGATCTTTGATGGTAGCATAGTGTCCGACAGTCAGCGGCTTTATAAGGAAATTTAAATTTGTTACTTTTTTTTTTTAAAGAAAGAACCCAAAAAAGTTTATGAGCAGTAGTCAAATGAGTCTCACAATTACACATTAAAGTAAGGGAGCCAGCATCCCTCTAAGAATGCTGGTTAAGTTTCTGCTTAGTAGAGAAATCATCAACAAACCAAAAGAGGCAGAGACCTGGATGGAATTACTGCATTAAGAAGTGGTACAGCTGTAGTATCGATACCTTCTACTATATAGCTAAAATCCTACTATAAGTGAATAGATGCCATATGCGTCCTTCTGAGTCTGGGTTAGCTCACTCAGGATGAGCTTTTTTAGTTCCATCCATTTGGCTGCAAATTGCATAATTTCATTGTTCCTGATAGCTGAATAGTATTCCATTGTGTAGATGTACCACAGTTTTTTAACCCATTCTTCGGTTGAGGGACATCTGGGTTGTTTCCAGTTTCTAGCTATTACAAATAAGGCTGCTATAAACATAGATGAGGAAACTTCCTTATGATTCCGTGAAGAGGCATTTGGATGTATACCCAGAAGTGGTATGGCTGGGTCCTGAGGCAAAGCTATTCCAAGTTTTTTAAGATATTGCAAGAATGACCTCCATAGTGGTTGCACAAGCCTGCATTCCCACCAGCAATGGAGTAGGGTACCCCTTTCTCCACACCCTCGCCAGCATGTGCTTGCAGGCCATGTACTTCCTATAAAATCAGATATATTTATCCCTCTCAGGTCTCTGAGGTGGCTGAAGAACAGATATCTAGAGTCTCATAATTAAATTTTGAGTTGTTTAGGAGTCAAGAGAGTGTTATAGATCTAAGAAGATACTTTTAAAATTGTGTTGCAAGTTAGTATGAATGTTGAGTCAGATATAGAACTTTAAACTCATGGAGATGTTTAGACAGTAGAATGTTAAAGTCAGGTACCAAATACATATGGACTGGACACTGGGAATGTACTCTAAGCCACATAACCCTCATAACTGTGGCCTAATTACCTCTGTTGTTTTGTATTGTATTTATTATTATAAGAGAAAGAGCCATTTGTTGGACTGAAAGGGAAAACTGTAGGGGGAAATAAGATATACCTTAAACTTAAAAGAAAAAAAAAGGGAAGAGGATGGGGGATGAGGGTGGGAGGGTGGGACTGGAGGGGGGAATAGGGAAGGGACTGCGATTGAGATGTAACTTGAAGAAATAAAAAATAAAGGAAAAAAAGAAGTGGTACAGCAGGAGCTGGAGAGATGGCTCAGTGGTTAAGAACACTGGCTTCTCTTCCAAAGGACCTGAGTTCAAATCCCAGCACCCACATGGCAGTCCACATCTGTCTGTAATTGCCAGGTGTGATGGAGCACACCTTTAATCCCAGCACTCGGGAGGGAGAGGCAGAGGTAGTTGGATCTCTGTGAGTTCAAGGCTAGCCTAGTCCAAGACAGTCAGGGTTACACAGAGAAACCCTGTCTCAAAAAAACAAAACAAAAAACAACAACAACAAAAACTGCACACATAGGGTGTCTGGTGGAAGAACAGGGTAGGGAAAAAGATAGAAAGGCCTGGAGGGGACAAGAACTCCAAAAGAAGACCAACTAACCTAGAAGAGACAACTAACCTAGGCCCAACTAACCTAGGCCCATGGGGGCTCACAGAGAGTGAAGCACCAATCAAAGAGCATGCATGAACTGGACCTAGGCCCCTCCTACACATATGTAACCAATGGGCAGCTTGGTCATCATGTGGATCCCCTAGCAAGTGTTAGTCTCTGACATGGACCCTGATGCCTGCTTTTGGATCACTTCCCCTTAAAGAGGCTTCAGTGCCTGGCCTCAGTAGAAGAGATGTGGGGAAGGGGTGCTCTCCTATTCTGAGGAGAAGGGGAGAGGGGATGGAGAAAGGGGTTGGGAGGGCTGGACCCAGAGAAGGAGAAGGAAGGGGCTGCTATTGTGGTGTAAAATGAATAAACTTAATAAACTAAAAAAAAAAAAAAGAAGCAGTACAGCATTCATTCAAGCATTTAAAAGTAGGAGGATCAGTAGTAGTTCAAGGTCATCTTTAGCTACACAGGAAGGTCAAGGTCCAAACTAAGACCCTGTCTCAGAAACGAAATCAAGACAAACAAACAAAAAGACTGAATGTTTTCTCTCTCTTTCTCTCTCAGATAAAAAGAATTGTTTCCTATTTCTATACCGCATTTCTAAGCTTGATTCCTCCAGGAGACCGACAGCTCAACAACTGAATCAATCATGCTAAGGACTTAGGTTGAATCTGTGTCTGAGATATTTCTTCATGCCCAGGAGATGCTGTGTCTGCGAGCCAAGTGATGTCTTTACGTATGGAAGTTGCTCACTCAAACTCAACATCAACACAGAAACACCGAGAACACTCACTCTGCAGTAATCCAAAGTAGCAACGTATTCGTAGGATCCCAGTGACAGCTCTGGCTTCTCAAAGTGGTCCACTCTCCTTCCAATGTGGTCCAGATGTTGGAAATAGAATGGAGGAACTAGGGAAACAAAACAGGGCAGGAAGTCCTTTGTTTTCATGAGCAGACAACCCAACAAATTCTCAAAATTTATTATAAATTAAGGAGTTTAGATAAGGAAGACAAGTTGTTCTCAGTATCTATTATTTTGAGAGCATGTCTTAGAAATATGTGAAAAATACAAGTTTTCTCTTTTTTAAAACTCATTAACTTTTTGACTCTTGTATATATATGTTGTAGATCATTACAATTTTGCCTTTTAATTATGTTTTTAATTGTTTTGACATACAAATTTTTATTTTTTTATAGTCAAACCAATCTGCTTGGAATTCTATCTACAGAACTATGTAATTTTATACATAATTTTCATCAGTATTGACTGCTTTGTTACTACTTCTCGCTATAATGTATTACTATATTTTAATTGTGAAATATTTTATATGCATAGAAAACCACAGACTACAATATCCACATTCATGTAGCAGAATGATGGCTTTGCTAAAAAAACCTCTTACGCATATAAAAGTTATTGATGACAAGGAATAGTCACAATTTTTGAAATCGTAGAAAAAGGTGCTACTGTTTTCAAATTAACACATCCAAATATTTGGTTTAATTACCTCTTTTTTGTTTGTTTGTTTTAAATTTAGTTTTGTGTTTGATTTTTTTTACATACCTGACAGAGACCAATGCTGATTATATAGATTATATTATCAACTAAGGTCTTTGTTACACATTAATTAAGAAATGTCTTCAGCCCTGGGTTTGCACATGATTATCTGCTAGTATCTGGCCCTACTCGAGCAGAAGAATACTGTATTAGGTAAAGACTGCACTTGAAAGATCTCAGTTGAAGTCTAATTCGATTCAAATGTCTCAGAAGGTTACTTCTAGCAAAGTTCTGGAAGTCACCCAAAGGCAGAGCAAGAACTATGACTCACACACTGAACATTGGACAAATAAGGCCTGGTATCTCTGAGCAAAAGAGCTCCAGCTGCTTGGAGATGGCCAGGGAAGGCTGCGAAACTTCTGTTAATACTATGTGGGAAAGTTACCAATGCTCTGCTTTAAGTATCTCACTAAGAGCAGCATCTCCCTTTGTAAAAACCACAAAAGCAGAACTTTTTTGTTCAAAACCAACACTCTTTAAGCAGTCTTTAAGTTCAGCTGTGAACATGCAAATTATCACAGGACTATTTTTTCGAAAGTTGGACTTTCAAAAAACTTAACAGTAGTTTGAGTAGTCTATGTTCTTACCATATCATAGCTATTTCCTTTAGAAGTGAGCTCTATGCAGTTTATATTTACATATTTGACTCTGAACTTGGCAAATTCAACATCTTGAAAAGATTACAGAACAGGATGGCACCAGTCTCTCTCAGTGAAATAAATAAATTAGGGGGTCCATGATGGTGACTTGGTTACATGTATGTGCCATGCCATGCAAATTTATGAATAATCTGGCTTATAATGTGTGGAATGGTAATTTCTCTATAGCATAATGTATAATTCACCCACACACCTAAACATAATGTGGTTTTTTAAAATTAGTTTTACATGCTCATTAATATTTAATATTATCTGTCACCTATCATCAACCAAAATTCAAGTCACACCATAAATAATGCTCAGTCATACAATCTGTGTCTCTCCTGCTGTGTATGTGTGTGCTGTGTGTGTGTGCGTGTATGCATGTGTGTATGCGTGTGTGCATGTATGTGTGCACATGTATACTGCACAAGGGAGGTCAGAGGTCAACCTCAGGAGTTGTCCACTTTGTTACTTGGGACACAGTCTCTGGGACTTGAAGCTCAACCATTTGGCTAGGCTGGTCAGCCAGGGAGCCTTAGGAATTCTCCTGTTTCCACCTCTCCAGCCCCAGGTGTTACAAACATGCATCACCACACTTTGGCTATTTTCCATGTGTGTACTGAGAACCAAACTCAGGCCCCTATGCTTGTGGGAAAATTGCTTTATCTATGAGCTCTCTGTGCTGCGCCCTCCCCCACACTGTTTAAAAATCAACATTAGTGGATCTGTGCTAGGATGAACTAAAAACTAATATAATTAAAATAATAGCCCAACCTCCTTAAAATCAACATTTATATCAGAAGGTGACAGCTCTCGGATCTATCTGAGCTTTTCCTAAACACCGATGAGCTTCTATTCAAGAATGACCGCAGGACTACCAAAAGAGAAGTTTCTAGGACTCCCGAAAAGGCAAGAAGTAAAAATCTCACAGTGCATTCCAAACGGCACGATGTGCAAGGAGACAGAGCTCTATCATTTCGCGATTCAGTTTAACGCAAAGCACAGTTTCGGTTTCTAGGTGGGGCTCCTACAGCTACACACAGGTAACAGGAAGCTAGCTCCATTAGTCACGGCTTCCATTTGGGGACACCACAAGTAGTGCCACGCTGAGAACGAGTCTGTCTCTCCTAAGCTGAGAAGCGTGATACATCTTATTTTTAAGTAAAAAGCTTTCACAAAGTGTACTTAATGGCACCATTTACCATCATTCACACAGCTGCAGAATCCGCACTGATAGCGCCTTCCACCTTCGATGAACTGCATGAATGGGCACATGTAGGCTTTGCACCTGTTACACCTTAGTGGTCCACTGTCCCCGTGGTCTACCAAGTACAGGGGGGTCTGGAAGAAGGAAGAAAATGAGATGAAATGGAGGTGCAGGGGTTCTGGGTGCTATCAAAAAATCCTCCGGTGGGACTGATTAAGAAATTCTTAACTGAGCATTCGCCAGGACAGTGAAGACCCTTCCCTGACCATCAGTGAATTCAAAGTTATGACGTAGTCCACCACATTCAAACAGATCCATTTAAATTGGCATATCATTTACAAACATATTTCACTTGTGAGCATATGTTAATACCTGAGTATTAATGTCAACATGTGTATGCATGATTACCTGTATGTGTGTCAAAAAGAATATATAAACTATAATAATATCAAGAGTTCATCAAGTTTATGGTAAAATGCCCCTGATTCTTATAGCACACACCCTGCTAAACTGTTCACACTCCAAGCAAAATAAGATGGTTATTTTAAGGGTCTAGTGTGCATGGCAACATGTTGTTCATGCAGTTTTCTCAAAGTATACAAGTGAATTCCTTTAAAATAAAACTATTTGGCCTGAAGAGATAGCTCAGACATTAGGAGCACTTGTTCTTACAGAAGTCTAGGTTCAATTCCTCGTATCATCATAGTTGTTCAAAACCATCCATAACTCCAGTTCCAGGGGATCTGATGCCCTCTTCTGACCTCCATGGGCACCAAGCACACTCATGCTACACATACATACATGTAAGGCAAAACACACACAATAAAATAAAATGAATACATTTAATAAAGAAAATGTGAAAACTGAAACTATTAGAAAAATATGCAGGAATAGACACTTATTTGGGGCTAGAAACTGATTATGCCTTTTTGTTACTTTATTAAAGACAAAGCTTCATAGTACCCTCAGGGTGGTTGGCCATGCTTGACAGACTGGAACAAAATATTTGATTTAAATGCGTCTTTCCCATCAACATAACATAGAAATCCAGACTGAAAGTAAAGAGTCCCAGCATTAGGACACTGCTTGCTTCTTTCTTTCCTTCCTTCCTTCTTTCCTTCCTTCCTTCTTTCTTTCTCTCTCTCTCTTTCTTTTTCTTTTCTTTTAAAAGATTTATTCATTTTATGTATATGAGTGCTCTATCTGCATGTACACCTGTAGCCAGAAGAGGGCATCAGATCACATTGTGGATAGTTGTGAGCCACCATGTGGGTGCTGGGAATTGAACTCAGGACCTTTGGAAGAGGACTAGCTAGTGCTCTTAACCGCTGAGCCATCTCTCCACCCCTGCTTGCTTATTAATGTTTCTAAATTTTGAAATAAAACCACAAAGGCCCTTCTTGCTTTTATGAACCTGTTAAAAGAGAACATTTTCAGAAACGCCTGAGAACTGTGGAGCTGTTCACATCAACTAAAAATTTTAAAGATAGAGTTGTAAATAAAGAAGATTGCTTTTTATAGAGGCCTGAAGGACAGGGGACCATCAGGTTGGGGTGAGGGGTCATCAGGCCATTTTCTCCTAAAGGCTTAGAAAACCTGGTCCTGGTTTTTGCCTTTGCCAGATGTTCAAAGTGAAAGCTGAACCCACTGCTGGGGTTTCCGAAATGAGCAGTGAGGTCTCAGAGCAGTGAAAAGGGAGGGAGGGACGTTGTTGAGACAAGGATTAATGTGTGCATGTAGAGGCATGTTCTTGGCACAGATGGCTGGAGCTATCATTGTTTCTATCCAGAACAGCATTATATCTCTAAAAAGCACTTAGCACATGAAAAAGTCTCTTTAATGGGAGGGTTAGAGCTGGAGAGTATGAAATGTACTTGTGTTTCTGAAGGTAAATTTCTTACTTACTGTGAAATGTTCTCATAAAAATGATCTAGAGGACAGAAAAAAAAATCCACCTTCCAGGAGACTATAATATGGTTATGAACTAGTTGTTAAAAATAGAAGCATTTTTAAGCATCTAGGAATTTGCTTCAAACCCACACACACATGGATGTACACAGTAATGTTTTCATATAAATCTTTTATTAGAAAGACATAAGCTGGCCAGAATATGCTCTTTTTCCCTAGTAGCAATACAAAATGGTCCAGGAACCAGAGTGAGCAGGAAGATTCAGGCTAGCAAACAAAACGACAAAGGACAATGACTAGAGATTGGGGAGTATAAATTGAAAGATGGTAGCAAATGGCACCGTTCAGATTACTGCCTCTGGGTCCTGCTGTTTACTTCTGAGACCAGACCATACTTTATGAAGCTAACTAAGGAAGAATTCTGCAAGTTGCCTTCACTGTGGCCAGGTTCTACCTTTACATCCTTTTGTTTTCAAAGACGTCAAAGATTACAATCATTCCCTGAAATACTTTAGAAAGACATACGAGACAATTATTTGCTAGACAAGCCAGTGGGAATGGAAGGCAACTTGCCTTTCTTTTCAATATTACAATTTGCCCAAAGGCAAACCTTAGCTAAAATGTCTGGGAACTATCATCAGCCACCATGTAAGCATTCCGGTCCTAGAAGACTCAAATGCACAGAACTCAGCATGAATGTCTAGTAATAAGTCAGAACTATATCTTGGCTAATAAGAACACTTATTAGTTCTCCTTTGTTCACTTCTTTGGAAAGTGGATGGTGATAAGAAAGAAACAGACAACCAGGGTGGCAGTAAAGAATGTTAAAAGCTTTTTAACTGTTTACGTTTTATTTGGGGGTGACAAGGAAAGGGTTTTTAAATGACACTGTCTTGTTTAATCTCTCAGGCTGTGATGAAAACCGTCAAGATTTATTCTCTCTTCATGTGTTCACTTATCGGCTCCACAGAAATGTGCATAAGCTCAGAAAGAGTTAAGCGGCCTTTTCTTCTATGTTTAATCTTAGTGAATATATATATATTTTTTTTAAGTGAAATTCCTTCTTTTCCAGAACCAGCTCAGTTGCTTATGTTCCTTACCAAGGGCTTTATATCACATCTTCCCCAGCAGTGTCTTTAAGCGTGCTTTTACCTTTGACCTCGAGTGCACTCCCGCTCACTCTTTCTTCTCTCATTTTTTTTCTGACTATTAGTTCTGCTGCTATGTTGCATGAGTTTAATCACCATGTAAGTGACAAAGACACTAAAGAAGGGCAAAGACAAAGATGAACTTCAATCTCCTGTTTTTAGATTATCAAAGGTATGGCAAATAGTATATTGATGCTGTTTTTCACTAAAATATTTTAATTTAAAAAGTGTATCTTTTGTATATGTAAAATTACCACTCAGCGTTGGCCCACAGGGTCATACAGACCATGCAAACACTATAGGCTATTGCCAAGGCTACTGGTTACTCTCTATAACCTAATGGCTAGACCCTATTGCTAACGAAACTCATATCAGACATGTAGAAATCAAGCTGGTGCCTAACTAGAAGTTTCACTCCTGTGGCGGAGTTCATAGTTTGGACGGTACTCTCTGCATGCTACTCGAAGAGAAAAGTAATCATCATTACTCGGCTATAAATCCCTATGGCCTATAATAGTGACCACCCTGCAAGATATACTGGTGCAACAGTGGCACAGACAGTATGGAAGTAACAAACCATTTTTTTTTTTTTTTTGGATTGGATTTAAGGTCAAATCCGTGAGATAGTACCCTTACCTGAAACTTCTCAGGTGGTTAGGAACCTGAGAACAGATAGGTCATTGCGCACAGGAACACCGACTGTTTGTTATAACAATCAAATGACTCCTAACAATATACTGCTAGACCCGTAGGTCAGAACATTGCTCAGCCCTCAGAGAAGCTGCTTCATGCAGTACATGGGAGCTGTGAGCACAAAGACCCACAACTGGACACTGTGCAAAGAGTAAGGAGACTTTGGAGCACTCAGTCACCCCCACTAAATGTGGTATCTTCATCAACCCCTTCCCTAAAGGCTCAGGAATCCTTGTGGAAGAGGAGGTGGAAGAAATGTAAGAGCCAAAGGTGATGGCGCCCACTCCAAGGAATCCGCTTTTGTTGTTCTGGTTTTCAGACACAATAGGACTCATGCACATATGAACTGACACAGACTATGACAGCACACATAAGACCTGCACAAGTTCAAAACAGGCAAAAATCCCGCCCTGAGAAGGGGAAGGGAACACAAACCTCGTCCCTAATCAAGAAGCTGTTTGCACTTGCTATTTTCTCCAATATAGTGTCACTGAATATATCAACTATATTCCAGGGCAGGCTCCACGCCCAGGAGTAGCAGACCAACAGAAAACAGATTTTATGGTGTGTGTGTGTACTCTTTATTTCAGTAGGATTTTTTTTTGTTGTTGTTGTTTTTTGTTTTGTTTGGTTTTTTTTTTTTTTGAGAGGGAGAAAGGGACGAAGAACATGAAGCTGGCTAGGAAAGGAGGTGGAGAGAATCTGGGGGAGGAGAAAATTATCATAAAAATGTATGAAAAGGAAATTTCTAAATTAGAAATACCACTCAGCATTAATATGCAATCACTGAGTAAAAAATAATTTTTTTATTATTTTTCTATATTAAAGAAGCAGGCTCTAGGCTACAGTGGCTCACACCTTTAAACCCAGCACTCAGGAGGTAGAGGCAGGAGGATGTCTATGAGTTAGAGACAGCTTGGTCTTGGTTTTGGTATACAAAGCAAGTCCAGAACAGCCAGGGTTATTGCACAGAGGAACCCTGACTCAGAAAAAAGAAGGAGGGGGAGGAGGAGGAGGAGGAGGAGGAGGAGGAGGAGGAGGAGGAGGAGG
>CAJQZJ010004763.1:15574406-15596188 GCA_907164525.1 Lophiomys imhausi
ATCTTATGTTCTCTCTAAGGGAGAGCTGTATCTTATGTTCTCTCTAAAGGAGAGCTGTATCTTAAGAGTTCAAATGCCGGCCACTCACTTGCAGAACTTATACTTAATTGCTAAACACACATGTTCCAGGGACACTGAAAGCTTATCTCAAACTTAAATCCCTTTGAATCAAGTATATTTCTTCCCTAACAGGATACATGTTATCTATTAGGTATCTCTTCCTCAAACAGAAGTTGAAAGGATTAAAACAGTAAATCTAAGACTGGACTGCCTTCGGATTTGTCAGAATCACAAGTTAAGAGATGCTTCCCCCCCCGCCCCCATTCATTTCCCCAGTCATGAAAACATCTCCTCACAACTTTCCATCTGTTCGGGGTCTCATGTGATGGTACTGTGTCAATCTGGCCTAGCTGAGCACCCACCCAGTTTAATCCAAAGCTAACCCAAGAAATTGTCACGTCTCTACCCTGTTCTGATTTTTCTTCCTCCACGGTGTTATACAATCTGACACGGTCTTAGCTCTCTGTTTTAGAACTAAAGCTCTTCCAGGGCAAAATCCTTGTGTACTCTTCACTAACACATCTCAAGTTTCCAGAATACCATGCAGCCCAGACTTTATGAGCAGCAACCATTTAATGAATCAAATGAATGGCTAGCCTGAAATCCTATTCTGAAATAAGATGTTAATCAATCAATTATCCTTCACAAAAGTAGACACTGCTTATCAACTACCACACAAAAGCAACGTTGATTGTGTGGGTTGTGGTATTTATAATCATTAAAATATTGTTATATTTGAAGGTGCGATTATATAATTATGAAATTTATTTTATAAGAGGCATAACTCAAATGAAATCACCATCTGTCTTTTCACAATTACATCTATGGAAAATAATACATTTATTTGAAGCTCTTTCTCAAACTGCATTCAAAGTGGGAAAAACATAGCACTCCGAGATCCATGCAGTTCAACCTGTTATCAGTGTGATGCTGGCAATTAGCCATCTCTGGTAGCTAGCCAGATGGACTGGCAGCTTCCTTTCCATGAGCCAGCAAAGTATCTGTTGAGAGGTGATTTGATTTGGGCATCTAGCCAAGAATCAGTTGGAGCCGGGAACTGAAAATAAGATCTTTAAAAGTTGAAAAAAATGTTTTAAAAGTGTGTGACCAATTTAAAGGCATCTAGAGGAAACTATGCTTACATTTTTATATATATCAAAATGAACTAAAAGAAGAAAGATGTCTCTTGATTTATTTAGAAAACATAATAAAAAATGGATAAGTATGAGCTAACATATATTTTCCCTATCTTTTTCCTACAAGAAAGAATCCATAGAGATGAGGCAATATATTTGAATTCTTTAGATAAAGAACTTGAAGAAACCTTTTCTAACTATAAAGGACACAGAAGTATAGAGTGCTGTAAACCAAAAAGAAAATTCAGTCTCATGTCAGCACAGAGGCTGCGATATGTTTCATCTTATCTCCACAGCCCAGTTTAGGGTTAAGGAAAGTGACCTTCATGGTAGATGGACTCTATGGTACCCATCTATGTCACACCTACACTGACAGCCACCTCTTCTGATTGTATGGTGTCATTTGAAGACTTTTGAAAAAATAAAGTCAATAATCTCATGAAAAGGGTAATAAGCCAACCCTCAAGTCAATGAATGGTCTGTTTACTCCTACACCATGGCTACCTGGAAAATATCATCTTTAGGAAACTGCTGCATCAGATCCAAATAAGACTAATCAAGCTGGAAAGGCTAAATGGTGTGCAATTCCAGCTAGTTGACACTCTGAGCAGAGGAAACTGCAGAGAAAAAAAACAACTCGTAGGTGAACAGGCATAAGTAGGACACATAGAAAGGATTTGAGGGTAATGACAATGTGACTATAAGGTATCAGATGACACTAAAGATCTTCCAAACCCTTGGAAGCATAACACAAAAGTGCACCCTAATGAAAGCCATGGACTCAGGCTCGTCAACGGTAACACACAAGCTGCAGATACATACGGTTTAGTGCTGGATGAGGTTAAGCATGTGTGGAAACAGGAAGCCATGGGCTACTCCTAAATTTCATCTTTATTTTGCTATGAACCTATATTGCTAATAAAATAACATGCCTAAAATACCCGTGTAAGAGAATTGCTTAACTTTGAACACTGACTCGATATTTGATTTAACGAACTGTGAAATGTTTTAATTGTGATACTGATATTCTTTCTGTTTATAGTCAAGAGTTCTTATTGTTTTAAACATAAAAGTCAACGCTCTCTAAGTAAGTGGGTTATGTTAGTTGTTGTTGTTGTTGTTTAGGGAAGGAATCAGTTATCTTTAGGGGGATGGCCATGCTCCAGTCAATATATGGGCAACACAAATTGAACTTGGTTTTGTTTTTCCTTTTTTCTTCTTTTGTTTTGGGGGAAGTCATGAGGGGGTGGACTTGGAAGGACTGGGATATGAATGAGATGATCGAGGCACATTATGTGAAATTTCCAAATAATCAATAAAAACATCAAGTTATAAAAAGAAAAGAAAAAAACATAGCAAATGGCAAAGAAGAAGAAGAAGAGGAAGAGGAGGAAGGACACAAGCATGTGTTAGAGAGCTCCCCCTCAAGTGGCTTGTCCAGAACCTCAGCTCCCATCAGGCTATGGGCCCAGCACCCCCACCCAATAGGCTGTAAACCACAAACTTACTTTCTCTGTATGTTAAAACATAGTAAAATATTTTTCTTTAACTCTTATTTCCCCTGAGGTCATTATTCATCTAACAAAAAATAAGATTTTAGAGAACAACTTTGTGATTGGGAAAATCAGCTCAATACATTTTGTTTCTAAGTTCTCTTTGAAACTTAAAGAGAACTGAAACAAACTTTGCCCTGACAACTGTGAATTCACCACAGTCAGACTCAGCATCACAGCACAGCTCTGTAAAGGCCATATCCGCATTCTTCAGCTGCCCAACCTATTCACAGCACAGTCACAAGAGTGACCCAAGATTCAGTTTCAAAGTAACTCTATACAATAAAGGTATCCTAAATGTTTTATCCATTGCCCTTGTATCTATTTCAGTATATGCACTTTACTTTTCCAAGTTTTTCCTGCAGTTAATATATTCAAAATATTGCAGTGAAGCTTGAACACACATCTTTAAAGTTAATTCGGGATTTTGAAACATCTGTTCAAAAATAATTTACGTTGTAAGTCGCCTTTAAATTTTACAAGGAACTAGAGCGACCACGGTATTTTGTAGTAGTTTAATTATAGAGCATAGAAACTTACATGTGAAAGTAGCTGCATATTTGCCCATGTGAACTTCTAATAACATACAAAGTATATAAGCATATGGCAGTGCACACTGGTTGCCCAGCAGAGCCTGGAGAAGGGACAGGCAGCAACTGCCTTCTCATCCTGCAGCCTGTAAGAGCCAGACTGCTCACACCCAGGAAAGAAGGACCAAGGTCCCAATGACAAAGCCCAGCAGAGGCCTGCAGTCACCTCCTGGGTTCTCACCTGGTTTTCTATCTCTCAGGTTGCCATATATTATAATTTGAGGAGTCATTTTTTACTGGTTCCTTACACATCTTAGTGTTCTTCATTACTGTCTTATTATATGTCCTTTCTGGTTAGAGTTTGTCTTATTAATAAGAAAATGAGCTAAGCTAGTTCTTATGAATATGGAGGAGCTTACTAAAAATACATGGATTCACCAAAATGATTTTTTTATTACCTACAGAGTTTGTAGAAAGTCTATAGTCATTTACCAGTGTAAAACAAAATGACCAATATATGATACAAACTTATACCTCATTAGCAACATTTATCAACAGACACAAATATGAGTGGCTATGCTGAAAATACCAATTTAGAAGCCTAAAAACCTATAAACTAACCACATTTCTGTAGTTTAATTGATATTTGTCTGTCTATTCAACCCCACGGAGATCCCACTTATTCAAAAAGAACTCTATTCCATCCACTGATGAATTCTGGGATTATGAAGGTCTGGCTTCACACCACAAGTTCACAAACTCAGAGGAACAAAAGGGACCATCGCTATTAGTAAGAAAAAGGAATGGCCTTCTTCGTTCTTAACCAAATAAAACCTCGGCTAGGCTAGTTCCTTTCCGCCCAGTGGAACCTGAAGAACTCCTGTTTCCAAGCAGAGTTCCAGCACTATCGATTCCTAGCCCTGGGACCTTACAGACTTTAAACAGCCTGAACCTGACAGTAGAGCTCTGTCATAAAAGAAAAAAAGAGACCAGAAAGGGGAGGGAGGAGGAAGGGATGACTGTACTTCACAAACTGTAACTTTCCTGAAAGGAGGATGAATGAACACGGTCACTCTGACATAAACTGTGCTCTAGGGTGACAAAATGTTTTTCCTCTAGAGTATTAAACAGAGTCTTCTCTGCCAAAGGATGTCACCTCATGCAAGCAGGACTGGCTGAAAAGCCAAATGCATGTCAGTTGGTTCCTTCCATATGGATGTGAAGACCTCCCCTGGTAACATACCCTGGTGCTAAGCTCATTTTCTTTTTCTGTTAACACCACTTACCAGCTCTTGGACATCTCACTCTTTTCCTTCCAATGATATCTTCTCCATGTATAACGAATTATGAGAATATGAACTCATTCAAAGAAAGGATTAAAAGAGTAATAAAGAGTATGACAGCCTCCTTTATCAAATCACATCTCAGATAAAATGCTCCCTAAATGTGAACTCCACAGATAAGAGTAGACTTATAGACCTCTTTCACACTAGGAAAAAAAAAAAAAGCTGTATGTTTGCAAGTTCTCCGTGAGTCCTGGTCAAGAGTCACTGATGTTTTCCCCCTATCTCTAAAGTATAGCTCAGTTCCTAGCATAAAGTAAGAAAGCTAACATTACCAAAGTGAAGAGCTGTGGACCAAAGCTCATCACTGCTAAGGCAACAAAGAAGCAAATGACCTTACTATCCACTTATGACAGGAAAGTATATACAAATGGCCATAGATGTAATAAAAGTTTTTGCCATCTGGTTTATAATGGATATCTAACTAGATGGTTGGGTCCACACAATGTAAAGATCTCATATTTCATAGAAAAGAATTCAAATGAAATTATTTATGATCTCCAGTCCTCTAAAACAGAAATATTTCAGGGTTAACCATATTGAACATAGAAATGGGTCCCACTTAAAACATAGTTTAGAAATTAAGGTTTTATGGTAAGCAATGTATATGTTAGACAATGATGAAACAGCCTGCCTTGGAAACAGCAGATATCTCCAAAGCAAATGCTGGCAGGGACAGTCTCTGATAATAACTACCTGGCAAGGTTTATTTTTACAGGCCATGGCTAACACAATGCGTATGTTTAAAGGTTTTGTCAAACAATAGAACCAGCTATTAAAAAGCTGTGCTATACAAATTCTTTGGAGAGATGCCGAATCAGATTACTCAAAAGGGTTTTACACAGTGTGGTAATGATGGTCATGTTAGCCCACTCAACATAAGATCATAATTATTTAGGAAATCCAAAGATAACATGACACCTATAACAGAGGGAAATAATTTTGAATGATGTTCATATGGAAAACTGTATTCATATAATCTATTTGCTTAGGAAAGGAATTTGATTTTAATCTTTCTTATTTGTTTTTATTTTATGTGTATGAATTCTTTACTGGCATGTATGCCTGCGAACCAGGTAATATGCCTGGGGCAGGCAGGGGCCAGAAGAGGTGTTGGATACTCTGGAACTAGAATAATAGATGGTTATGAGCCACCATGTTGGTGCTGGGAATCAAACCTGGGTCACCTCGAAAAGTGCCCAGTGGTATATCCACTAAGCCATCTCTCTAGATCCAAAAAAGGTATTTTAAAACTTCTTTTCTTGAGGGTTTGGCATGGTGGTACACATGTTTAATCCTAACACTCAGTAAACAGGTGGATCTCTATAAGTTCAAGGCCAACCTAGTCTACATAGTGAGACCCTATCTCATAAAACAAATAATAAAACACAAAAACAGCTTTGTCCTTCATTTTCTATTATCTAACTATAAGTGCTGAGGTTTGGTTTCTAACCTGAGCCATTAAATAAATGATAGTAATGCTGACTAGTATACAGTAGAATGAATAGGCACCGAGTCACAAATTCTCTTTTGAACAGAGAGAGGGAGAGAGACAGAGACAGGAAGACAGAGATAGGCAGAGATACACAGACAGACAGAGAAAAAGAGAGAGAGTATAGGACTTTTAAGAACTCTGGTGTCTAACTTAGTTGTTGAATGTTGGGGAAGGTCTAATAACATTGCTTCTGATAGGCTGATTTCAATTCTGAGATCTGGTTACCACCCCTTCTGAGGCATTCTCTTGACTGGTTAATAAAAGTCGCTGATGGCCAATTAGCTGGACAGAAAGAGTATAGGAAGGTGGGACTTCCTGAGATTAAAACAGGAACCCTGTCTTTTACACAGAGGAATTGCTCTTTCCACTGGGAGACATGGAAGAAGATAGACATGTTTGAGAAAGCTGGAAGGTACTAACAGGCATAGGGCAGTTTGGGATTAGGTGGTCCAGGTTAATTTAGATTAGCTAATTGAGAGTCTGCCCAGCTAAGGACTAAGCGTTGAAACATTAAAAGGTCTTGGTGTATTTAATTATTGGGGAAACAACTGAGGCAGCTTATAGGCCATCAGTCCAAGCAATCCAGGGCCATCGGCCTCCTGACCGGCAATTCTACTGGCCTAATATAACAACTTATATTAGTTAACAGAGTTTAGGTTACAGGTAGTGTAAGCCATCCTTGGTCCAGGGCTTTTTCCCCAGGACAAATCAGGCCGCCAGTTAAGGTGGGCCAGACTACCAGCTGATATCCTGCCAGGCTGCTGACTGCTCCACCAGCCTAAGCTTACAGTTTATACTTATTGATAAATACAATTGATAATTAAATTGTAGTTTCAGTTGGCCTTTACAACACACCTAACTCTGCCTTAGTTTCCTCATCTCTAAAATGGGGATAATTACTCAGGCTGCCTGGCAGAGTTTTTCAACAGTGTCTCTTATTGTCAGTGGCTCTTCACATTTAGGTCTAGCTAAATGTCCATGGAGTAGACATTTTCTCAAAGTGTGCCCTCCAAGAGCTACTCCCTGAGACTTTTTAAAATGTTTATTTATTACTTCAAGTTTCATCTCCATCACAGTCCCCTCCTTCTACCCCTCCCAGTCTCACCATCCTACCTTCTCCCCCTTCTATCAGAACTCATAATTCTTTTTTTTAATAATTAGGCCACAATTATGAAAATTATGAGGTATAACATACATTTCCAATGCCAAGTCCATACACATTTGGCAACTAATATTAATATTCTATTGTCTATCTATCTCCATGAGTTTAAAGTTCTATACCTAATTCAACTTCCATCCTAACTTGAATTACCAACTTAAAAACATCTTCTTAGACCTAGAACATCCTTTTAATTCCTAAACAACTTAAAATTTCACTGTGAGGCTATAATTATCTAGTCTTCAACCACATCAGAGACCTGAGAAGGGTAAATATATCTGAAAATACATTTAGTGCAGAGCAGCAGCTTCCAAAACTAAGAAATGACAGACAACTGGCTGTCTAGACAGTCCCCAGTTTGTCTCTATAACATTGGAGCATCTATCTTCAGCCTTTTGGCCCAGTATCTCTAACAGACATTAGTTGTAAAGCAGGAATTATGAAGGACTTGCTTACCCTGTCTTGGCAGAGCTAGTCTGTCGACTTACCTGCTTCCAAGTTTTTGTCCCTTTCTGACAGCATTCTGTCTACAGTTGAAGCAAGGCATTTTTCTTACCCATTGACAAGCTTGTCACTAATGTAACCATCTCCAAATGGAGATTCTTCAATGCTCATCCTCTACTTGGAGTAAAATAGGGGGGTGCTGTCAGGAGCTGACATGTCTCAATATAAAAAAATCATAAGTTAAGAAAATATCTTTGAATGCCATATTATACAGATCTCTTTAGGTTTTTGAAGATCACCTATCTATCTCTGTATATTTGGATAAGCAAATGTTGCTTGTCTCTTACCAATTTGATTTCTGGTTAACTTAGAAAACATCTGTGATAAACTATGTAAGTACCTAACAAAGTAACATGTTTGAATGACTATTAGTTTGCATTTCTTAATTATCCTAAACAGTTTGTGACAGTTGCTATCAAAAGGCCAAAGCTTCACATTGCATTTTTAAGAGGTACCTTGGTACAATACTTTAAAAAAAAAAAAGTTAACATGCAAACTTATACAACCTCTTTGGAAATAGATCTAGGGATATCTTAGAAAATTGGGAATAGCTCTACCTCAAGACCCAGCCAGACCACTCCTGTGCATATATCCAAAAATTCTTCACCAAACCACAAGGATATTGCCTCAACAATGTTCATAGCAGCTTTATTTGTAATAGCCAGAAACTGGAAACAACCCAAATGCCCTTCAACTGAAGAATGATTAAAAAAAAAAAAATCTGTGATACATTTACACAATGGAATATTACACAGCTATCAGAAACAAGGAAATCATGCAATTTCAAACCAAATGGATGGATCTAGAAAAACTCATCCTAAGTGTGTTGACTCAGTCCCAGAAAAATAAACATGGTATGTATTTTCTTATAAGTGGATATTAACCACATATCACAGGACAACCATCCTACAACGCAGAGACCCAAACAGTTAGGAAGCTAGCATAACTATCCTATGAAAAATTCGACCCAGCAGGGAGTCATGGACCCTGCTTCAGGTCATAGAACATCTTACTCCCTGGGACTTTTAACATCTCTTTCACATCCCCTAATCTGTTCCTTCTAATTCCATAAGCAAAAATGAATATGTTTTCATAAGTAGGTAATTCTTCATCAAGGAGACTCTGCCATAGAAGGGGCAGTGTCCCTTACAACTGTCCATTCAAAGTGATCCTCCTCCTGATGCTCTGAGGAAGAGGGAGGAGCTTCTGGTGAGGCTGTACTATCAAACACATCCAGCTCTCAGTACACACTGTCTACAAATACCAAAAGAACAAAGTATGTTTATTCTCAAGTACAGCTTCTCCCCACGTCAGATTTCAGAAGTCAGCACTCAGTCTTACTTCACCAATGGCTTCAGAAAGCTTAGAGACTCTCCTGGAGCTCAAGGTAGCACAAAAGGAACATTTCAGACTTGAGGGCAGATAGCATTTGGTTAAAACTATTGACTTTCTTTTTCAAGGTTTATGTATTTATTCAAGTTATATCTTGATAAAAGTCCCCTACCTCCTCCCCTCCTGGTCTCACCCTCCAACCTTCTACCCCTTCTCCCTTCTCTCCTCCTCCTTGGGTGAGGGGAGCCCCCACATATCAACCTCTCCTTAGTTCATCAGTCACATGAGGGTTAAGAACATCCTCTTGCACTGGGGCTAGACACGGCAGCCCAGCTAGGGGAAGGGTTCCACCAATAGGCACCAGAGTCCATGACAGAGACCACCACCCCTCCTCCACTTGCTAGAAGCATATATTCAGTCTTGGTGTAAATGTCTGTATGATTTGGGGGAAGACTTGGATTAATGGCCGAAAGATTTTTTTTTTTCCCCAACAACATCTGAAATCTCCTTAAATATCAAGTTTAATGTTTAGAAACATATTATTGAATAATTGCATTATTAGTACTAAGATGGTAACAGAAAGTTTGGGTGCTGGAGTGTGGTTCAGTAGGCAGAGTGCTGGCCAAGTGTGCATGGAGCTCTGGGATACAGCCCCATACTACATTCCTTCCTCAGGAGGTGGAGACAGGAGGATCAGAAATTCAAGGTCATCCTTGGCTATACAGTGAGAAGGAAGCCAAGCCTACATGAGACCCTTGTTTCAAAACAACAGTAAAAGCCTATTGAAACAAACATATAATAAGATGGCTAAGGAGTAAAGTGTCATCAGCAAAGCACTGTTGAGTTTTATTCTGTTCCAAGCCAGTGTATGTCTCTCTCTAGGTGAGTACATGTCTGTATATGGTACAGGTATGTGTGAGGGAGTATGTGCATTTGTGTGCATGTGTGTGGGGAGAGCAGAGATCAATGTTGGGTGTCTTTCTCCATTGCTGTCAACTTGTTTCTTGGGACATGGAGCTCACTAATTCAGCTAGACCCTCTGTCCATCAGTCCCCTAGGGTCTCCTGTTTCTTCTGCTTAAGAGCTAGAGCAACAAATATGTGTTGTTGGGCTCAGCTTTTATTTGTTGACTGGGGATCAGAACTGCCTAAAAAGTTGGACCTTATAAGCCCTCATGTGACTGATGAACTGAGGGGGGTTGATATGTGGGGGGTTCCCCTCATCCAAGGAGAAGGAGAGGATAGAGATGGGAAAGAGGGAAGGAAGGTGGAACCTGGATTGGAGGAGGGAGGGGACTTTGATAGTGATGTAACTTGAAAAAACAAATTAAGAAAAATAAAAAAATAAAAATAAAAATCATTCTTAAAAAAAAAAAAAGTTGGATCTTACTGACTAAGCCTCAACCCCCTTCCAGGGATATTTGACCCAAGTTAGCTTTCTCAGGAGGAGACCAAGAGTAGTTTTTTTTTGTTTGTTTGTTTTTGTTTTGTTTTTTATCACGCCCAATTAAAAATCAGGTAAATTCATTGCAAAAAGCACAGTATACCCAACAAAGACACTGTCAGGAGCCTAATTCCCAATTTTGATACAATAGAACTTCTGCTACAGCATTTTGTTATTTTGCATATTCTAAGGGTAGCTTTTATATATAAACTCATTTCCTCCTGATTTTGGAAGTTAGAGATCTCAAAGGCAAGGCAGACAAAGTACATCTGCAGTAATCCCACTCTAAGGAAGAGTGATTCCACAGTTCTTCCAGGCACATTTATGAGAACACAGCTCTTCAACATTAGGATTCAAGCTACAAAAGCTCCATGCTTTTGAGTCACAAGTGACACACACAGTGGTAACAATGTTTCTCTTGCTACATGTATGCCTCCCTGTTGTTAGGAATAATGCAGGTTTGCAAACAGCAGCACCAGACCAGTGCAAGTCACACTAATAAAAAACAGAAGAGCAGAGAGTAGTGCACAGCTGTGACAGCATTAATGTAGTAATTTAAACATTGATTTTTATTATGGGATGAAGAGGTATATGTATATATTTTGAATATATATGAATATGTATATTTTATAACATATATGCATATATATATTTTAATTGTAAAAGGAATCTCAAAGAATAGGTAACGGCTGTCTGAAAAGGGGTGTTGGAATAGCAGCAAGGGAAGGGACTGATTCTTCACTGTGACTGTTTACATTTTATTATTCAAATGTCATCATCACAATTAAGTGAAAAATAATATTACATATAGTTATAAGGTGAGGATAACTGTCAACTGCATTTGTGTTTGTCCCTAGAGAAAATGGGAGAAAAGAGGAAAGGGTCTCAGGAAAGGAAAAATTACATATACTTAGGATGTGTTAATTCTCTAAAAAAAAAACATAATATAAAAACCTAACATTAATGTGTGTATGAGTGCATGTTAGTATACAATTTTGAAATTACAATTTGCTCAAGTCACAAAACTTGAAATAAAAAATATCTCATACAGTCTACCAGACACCCATCACGTTGCTAACATTAAACCGAGGACATCATCGAATCCTAGGGCGAGTCGGAGTACCTGGTGTGCTAACACAAGGGGAGAAAAATGATGCAACCACTCTGGAGAATGGTTTGTGACTTTCTTATAAAACCAAAGAGTATGTACCTTAGGAGGCTGCGATGTATTCGTGGATATTAGCATAAGAAAAATGAGCAAATTTTCGTGGAAACACTTGTGCAACATGTTCACAGCAGTTTTATTAATGAGGTAGAAAGATCCTGGATGTCTACCAACAAAATACTACACAACCAGATTGGCATATCTGTATAATGAAACACTACTCAGAAATAAAAAAGGCTATTGATCCCTGAAACTCACTATGGTGACAGAGAGAGAGAGAGAGAAGGGTGGAAATGGATGGCGAGTATGAGGTACCTCTCTAGAGTAACTGTGAGAGTTTTGATTTTGACATGCATCGAGGTTACACAGGTTATACAGATGTGTTAAAATTTAATGAACACTGACTTTAAGATGCATTTCTTAGGCTTGAGACCTTGGGTTTGATCACCAGAGCACAAAAGGATTACAATCATAAATGTATTTATATCTCAGTAAACAGATATTGGACATTAGTTAATAATGTATGCATGAGTTTAAAAAATTTAATATCTTGTGTTTCTAATATTTAGTTTATGAACATTTTGGCACAGTAATTGTTAAAGCAGATATATTAAGATCAAAAACTTCCAACAGAACACCTGGATGGCAGGGCCCTGAGATGGGCATAAGGCCTCCCTGCTAGTCACATGGTTCATCCCTACCCAACATTCTCCTAGGCAATACTTTTTGTGTGCTCTACCACAGTGGGTCAAAACACGACTCAGACCATTGTGATCAGAATCCAGGGCACTAAATAATATTGCTTATGAGATTCTGATTTACAAATAAATTGAATGAATGACTAGCTGTTTTTAAATTATGTAAGTTTATTCCAGGTTCCTGGAATATGAAATGATATATACTAAAAAACTGACAAGACAAACTGTGGAGTAGGTGAATTACTGAATCTGTTTTTCATCATTCTTACCTCATTTGACGGAATGTCAGCAAAGGGCTTGATGACAGCAGCTAGCGGGATCTGAGCTTGCTTGGCCATGTCTGACGTGCATGGAAAGCAGTACGTGGTGCAGCGAATGTACCGGGGGCTCGAGTGGCCTGAATCATTCAACATCACGCAGACAAAACTTAGTTAGAAGAAATATGTGGCCTAAGATACTTAAATAAGAGTACATCTAAACAGTTCATTCTTATCTATAATTTTTTTCTTTGTTTCTACAAAAGTGTACTATTGTAAAATTCTGGGATCTACATTCTGAAGCATACTAAATTTTACTAGAAAGATATGGAGAGCAAAGGATGGAGGGATTATTGACCACTGATGGCTTGTGGAGGAACAGTCAGTTTTCTTTAAGGGTGTGGCCCTGGCAGGTCTACCACACTCCAGTGGCTGGCCCTTATATCCATGGTGGCAACATGGATATAAATCCATAGACTAGATCTTTGGACAGGAATTTTGGAAGGGTGTAAAGGTGGGATGGACCTGAGAAGAGAAGGGGTAAATATGATCAAAATACATTGTATGCATATTTGAAGTACTCAAAGGATTTATAAAAATAAAACATTTATTGAATATCTACTGCTTTTTAGGCACCATCCTAGGTTTCAATTTTTTTTCCACTGGGACTGGGGATGGTACCTAGAACCTCACATGGTAGGCAAGCACTCTACTGCTGAGTTCTAAACACCCCTGGCCTTTTAATTTTACTTTGATATATTATTACTAAATTGCCCAGGCTGTCCTTGAATTTACCATAGGCCAGAAAAACCTTGAACTTAAAATCCTTTTGCCTCATCCTCCCGGGAACTAATATTGAAGGCCTTAACTATCAGCTAAGCTACTGATCTAAAATATTTAGAGTTATAATCTATAAGGGCTAGAGAACATAATCAATGTTTATTGACTGTCCACTTTATTTTAGGTACTGTCCTAGGATTTTCTGTAGGCTATAGAGCTTATGTTTTTGAAAGGGTCATGGATAATAGAAACAAAAAGAATGACTATCATCTAGGACATTGGAACATAGTAAATGCTAAGGGGGAAAAAAAGCTCTCTGGTTAAGGAGTACCTGAAAGCAAGGGGCTGCTTGAAATTTTAAATATTTGCAAGGTCAGCCTCAATAAAAAGATAACATTTGAGCAGACACAAAGGAGACAAGGAATTCACTCAGGCAGACTTACACAAGAAGCCTGGCAGAGGAGGAGAAGAAGCTGTTTAGATAGGGGTGCAGCCACTGAGGCTGAGCTCAGAGGAGGTACAGGGTCAGGTCGTGTAGACTCTCGAAGTTTTACAAATAAAATGGAGCATCAGTGCTGGGGTTGGGCAGACCCGTCTTGTGTCTCCCTGGCTGTGGTGTGGACAATGGTTGCAATGGGAGAGGCAGAACCAGGGAAGCCCAGGAGGGGGGTGCCAAGTGAGAAACTAGGGGCTCAGACCACCCCCATAGACACAGAGTATGTAGTGATAGGAAGATTAGGGGCACATATCGAAGCAATGACATACATGTTTGTACATAAATGATGGATATGGTACACAGAGGAGAGTCTGAGGCATGAGAAGAATGTGAAATTGCCATCACCGAATAGTGAAATGCTGCAAGGACTAGGGAAGGACCCAGTTTTTAAGGGTTGTGTGGGTGGCGATCATAGTTGGGTTAGAACATGTCCAGTTTGAGAAATTCATTAGGCGGTCTGTCACAGGGCAAGTCTGAGTAGATGGTTAGATAGATGGTAGTCCAGACTGGCTAGGTACCTTTAGGAGCTCTGGGCAGAGATGGTACATGGAAGTAGGTAAATCAGTACAGCAATGACTGTGGCCAAAGGGAAGATGAACAAGGACTAACGAAGCCCAGGGCCCTCCAACATAAAGCGGTCACAGGAAGCTGAGAAAGCATCTTAAAGAGTAAGTGGGGGTGAGGGTAGAGAGGGTGGTCTGACTGACAGAGCTTAGCCCCTCTGTTCTGCACAGGGTGCTCAGCATGGTGCACAAATTCAACCCATGTAGGGGATTGATTACCTTAAACTATAAATCAAAATTTTAAATTTTAAAAAGTAGACACATTATATTGTACACCATCGAAGTTCTCTGAACTGCTACAGCAGAGAAGATAATTCCGACGACAGACAGCACCTTTTGGGTTCTTGAGGGACTAATGAGGAACTGGTCAATTCTCTGCTCTAATGAGGCTGCCCATCAATAATGTTATTGATCAATGGAGTCGGGGCATTTGTTTTTAAAACAGTAAGAAAATGTAAAGCCAAAAACCAATAAATAAATACCTTGGTCTTGAATCACACACTCTGTTGTGACCAGTGGAGGCACCTGGCCTCTGGTGTTGGTAGTATAGACTTGTCCGCCTCTGGTGACCCTGTCATTCTCGATCACTTGAATCTGACAAATAAGAGGGTAAGAGTAAATTAAGCTAAATTACAGCTCTTCCTGAGTTAAAGGGACAGTGAATTATTCATGTTCCCTCTTCCTCCTTTGTCTCCAGAGAAAGAGGAATAAAGAAATGAGAAAGGGGGAAGGGGAGATGAGGAAAAGAGAGGGGGTCTGTTAAAAATCCTTTTATTTCTTCTAAGATAAATCAATCTATCATGTCTTCAGTTTTGTCTTCATTTACTTTCACAGTTTTAGACCAACATTTATCAAATTTCCAAATTCTCTTCTATAATACTCTTAGCTTGGACCCTGACCTTGGACCCTGACCTTTCAGAGAGTCTTATTTTGTTTATTATGTTTTATCATATTTTTATAACTATGGATGAGCATTTGAAAATACTTCAGAAAGAAATTTGAAGCTTTTTAAAAAAAGAAAATAAAATTCAAATAATTTTACAGTCAAAAATTATTTGAAAAAATAATTTAAAAAAAAACTCTAAAAATCACTAAATAGAGAAGAAATGATATACAACGTCTGAACGAAAACTGCCTGTCTTGTACTGAGAATCCATCTTTTTCCTCAGCTTGCCTTTCAAGTTTCCCCATGCAGAGAATATAAGGTATCTTGGGGTAGGAGTGTCTGTTGTTTAGAAACATCAGGAGCAAACGCCTCAAAATGTTGCCATCTAACTTAGAAATGTATTTATTTCTGACTAGTAATATTTGCTGATGAAGACTACAAGATTTTTTTTTTTTTTTTTACAATTTGTTCTTTTTGCTATCTGTCCAGGGTTAAAAAGTGTGAGTAAAACTGAGCAGAATGAAGTTAGAGAAACAATATGTGATCCTAGGGCCTGTCTTCCTCCTTTTCCTCTTCTTCCTCCTTTTCCACTTCAGCTTCTCACTTTCTAAAGAAAAGAGTCGATGGTGGATAGAGTGCAAAGAAAACAACAAACAGAGATAAAACCAAAGACAAGCATAAGAAGACAATGGATGGTAGGAAGCATCTAGGCTGGAATAAAAATTAACAGATACACAGTTTTCCATTTTTCATCATTAATGCAAATGTTGACTTTGAACCAACTCTGAAGTGTTCTTTTCGGCTTCAGTCTCACCCAATGTAGATGGTGCTGACATCATGGGTTCCAAGAATGTTGGGACTTAACCTAGCCTGAACTTAAATCTGTATCTGTCTGCCTTCTGGCTTCCTCAGAGATCGAGAAGTTACAAACACAAAGACATAGAATGTGTTCCAGACATCACTACCACAGCAAGACACTGACAAGATGCTACCATGGAAAGGAAGTACACAAAAATATCAAAACACTGTAATTATATTCTGTGTTTAACCACAAATCTAATAAGGTTACTCAAAATAAGAGTAGCTTTTACATTATTACATGTTAACATTTAGTATAATCATTCTAACCAACAAAGTCTAAGGTGAATACTATCATGATATAGTTATGTGCCTAATACACATTGTAGGTTCACAATCACCAATCAGTAGACCATATTCCCAAAAATCTTATTTCAAACTGTGCCCTTACAATTTTCAAAGCCCTGTTCACCCCCCCCAAAAAAACAATGTATAACTAGTCATTATTAATTAAATCCACATCTTGTCAGAACAAGACACAGAAAAAAAGTAAGAAATATCAGGGAGTTCTAGCCATTGTTAAAAATAACTTTTGATTTATCCCAAATGCACACTGTTGAAAAACAGCACCAGAAATGAAACCATAAGCAAAAAACTCCAACGGTGACTCGGCTGTGACTTGCATGTGTGAGCTAAGATGTAGCTCAGTGACATGTGATGATGTCAATGCTCCCTCTCCCTTCAGATGTGCCACTGGAATCCTTTCCATGAGTGTTGTAGAATCATAAAACATAGTCAGGAAAGAATACAAAGGAAGCGCCGTTGCTCTTGAGAGAAATGTAGAAAAAGGAGAATCAAGTTAAGATGCGTGACCACGTAACCAGTGATAGTCAAGGCAGAACGGTTTGAACTGTGAGTGGTAAAGAGAAAGGACACAACCCCTGACCGATCCCCCTATGGATGCAGAAGAGGGTGAGGGACGGCTTCAGTAGTGACGGTTCCATCATGTCATAAATGTGGATGAATCCACCCTCAAGGGACAACTGTATTAAGTGCCTCACTCAGGATTGGACAATGGAATATTTCTTTCCAAAAGAAAGATTCTATTTCGTTAACAAAATGAGTTGTTTTGGTCACAGGAAAATAAACAGGCTCCATCTGGCATCACTTTGTCATTACTTCAAGGCAAACAACATGGGGCTGATTTGCGCAGATACTCCTGCGAGGGCCATGATGAATCACAGCGCCTGCTGCTTCCTCTTGTTAGTGCTCATTCGCCCCTCACTCAGAGTGAGCAGCAGGCCCTGTTTAGGTGCTAGGGACAGCAGTGGACAAACTAGATCCTTGCCCCATGGAGCAGATGGTCGAGTCTAGAATGGTGGCAGATACATACAAATATTTTGCCCTCTGCCAGGCAATTTGTAGAGACATGGGCTGGGCCTCAGGCATACTGGGTGGGTAGTAAAGACATGAAAAAGGGGGGGGGGACACATGAATCTTTCCTTTCATATGTCTAGGAAAGGAGTATGTATACAGGCATCAGAAATGTCAGCAGTCAAGTCGAGGCACATACAAGGCATGTTTGAAGAGCTAGCACATGTAAAGCAGAGATGCAGGGCAAGGAGAGACCAAGTCAGAGGCATCTAGAGTTAGTGGGCATGTGTTGTTAGGGGAACTGGAGTCCGGAGCGACCAAAAATGAAGCACTGTGTGAGGTATCTTAAGAACTTTGGCTTTGAGCTGTAAGAGTGCTGGCAGCTTTGTTCTAAGCCAGGATCTGATCTGACTTAGAATTGGATGGATAGTCAGGCCGCTACACAGAGACTATTAGGATGCTCTCAGAGACTCAGGCAGCTGGATAGTGGAGGCTGGCACCAGGGAGAGCTGATGAAAGGGATTAGAATTAATCATAGGACTAAAGGAAGTATAAGAGAGTCCAGGATGAGTCTGAGGTCTTTCAGGTAAGGAGCTGGCAGATAGGATTGGGGCTGGGTTTCAGGGAAAAGGTCTTAATAAAGATCCATGTTTTTTCTGGAAACTATGAGAATGAGAGTACCTAGGACAGTGACCTCTTATTAGTATATCCATCATCTACAGTCTGAATGGAGGCCTAAGGGCAAGAATTCCTAGGATGCTCCCAGTTGATGTCAGCTGCATGTTCTTGTAGTTATTATTGTACATTGTACTTTGTATTGTACAATGTACTTTGAATAATGTTGGCCTAGGGACTAAATATTCATGAGGAAAAGGTCATCCCATAGGTCAAGCCATTGAGCTTCCTAATACTGGAGGAGGGTCAGGCAATAACAAGAACACACCCACACACATACAAGCATATAAAACATACCACTTATATATACATACATATATGCAGATACAGCACACATATACAGATACTTATACACATATACATAAGCACACATACAAACATATACACACAAACACATATACACCACACATATATGCACATATACTACACACAGATACATATGTACATATATGCAAACACACATACACATATATACATACACCACATATATACACACAAATATATACAACCCCCTATGCCAGTGGTTCTCAACCTGTGGGTCACTACCCCTTTGGGTAGTAAAACAACCCTTTCACAGGGGTCATACACATATCAGACATTCTGCATATCATAACAGTAGCAACATTATAGTTATGAAGCAGCAATGAAAATAATGTTATGGTTGGGGGTCACCACAACATGAGGAACTATATTAAAGGATTGCAGCATTAGCACGGTTGAGAACCACTGTCCTACATACACACAAGTGCACATGTATATACAAACACACACAAATTCATTCATGCAGACATAAATACATGTATACACACAGAAACAAGCATACACACACATACATGAACCCAGTCCCACAAAAAAACTAACTCACATACACACTCAGCATGAACAAATACATATGTACACATACACAAACACATATGCACATAGACAAAGATAAACACACATATACAAATACCTGTCTAAAACACATACAAACACACCCACGCACAAAGAGAGACATATACATTCACAAACATACACAGGCACACTTGCATATAACACACAAATACTAAGGCACAAACACAAAGGAACATACAAATTCACCTGTAAACACAAACACACGGTTAAGACATGGAGGCAGGTAAATCAAAGAGTTAGGTGTGAAAGTACTGGTGGGAAGAATAGTGGCTGCAGTTTGAGTTTTGAAGAGAATAAGCTACAAAGGTGGGAGGTAGTAGATAGAAGCGCAGTGCTTTCAACTATAAGTCCAATAATCAATAGTATTTGGCAATGACCATGTCTGTGGTAAGACCTGGACAATTAGGAGAAGGTGGAAAAGTGGGAAGCCAGAGAACTGGAAAGTTCATCCACAAGGATACTAAAAGTACCTGTGATTGTAATAGGAACAGACCTGATGAGAATGAAAGTTGGAGAAGGCTATCTAAATGAAAAAAAAAAAAAAATCACATAAAGCAGTGGTTCTCAACCTGTGTGTCATGGGATCAAATGACTCTTTCACATTCTTAGGGGGTCACCTAAGACCATCAGAAATTTATATATTTTTTTATTTTCACATTTTTACATTACTTAAAGTAATGTAAAATTATAATATAAATAATATAAAATTATAATGTAATTACATTACATTATGATATTTACATTATGATTCATAACACTACTAAAATTAGTTATAAACAATTTTTTAAAAACTCAAAATAAGATAATTTTTTTTTTTCGTTAAAGATATCCTTTAACTAAAAGTCACTGGCATAAACAGCTTAACAGAAGAAAGGTTTATTCTGGCTGTTTCAGAGGACTCAGTCCATGGCTGCTTGGCCCCAGGTATTTGGGCAGAGCCTCATAGTGTAGGAGCATGTGGCACGTAGGTGGTATTTTTGTGTTTCTGTTTGTACACCTCGAAGCAGTCAGTGAGCAGAGAGCATGACAGAAATGGGCCATGAATTAATTCTTTTTCAGTTGCTATAATTAAAAACATCATGGGCAAGGCAATTTACAGAACTAAGAGTTTATTTTGGCTTATGGTTCCAGAAAGTTAAAATCCAGAAGACCAGGAATATTGTGGCAGAATGTGACAGACATCTGTTAAGCAGGAAGCTGCGCTCATGTCTTAAACCACAAGCATGAAGCAGGCAGAGCAAACTGGCAGTAGGAAAAAGACTTGAGCTGGCTAAGCCCACCCCCAGTGACACACTTCCTTCAGTGAGGCCACACCTGCTAAGCCTCCCCACACAGTGCCACCAGCTGAGGACCAAGTATTCGAACACATAATCCTATAGGAGACATTTTCCTTCAAACCACCACAGGCCAGTTACAAAATACCCACAAAGACTGACTTCCGCCAGGTAGGTTATATCAACTAAAGATTATAGAATTACAGAAATAGCCAAAATTCTTCATCCTTCTCTATACCCGTCCCCTTTTCATATGGCTCAGTTTCCCTGATCAAAAGACAAAGCCCTCCTTCTTAGCCCTCAGCAAGCTCTGACCTCCACCAGAAGTACAGGTGAGAACAGAAGCCTCCGAATGTGGCCAGTGTCCCAGGACTTCCACCGGCCCTGGAGGGCTGGGTGCTAACAAGTGGAAGAGCTTCTGTGTGGCAGAGAGAGGAACACTTACAGGGCTGGGGATGGAGTCAGGGTCCAGCTTCCTCTGCAGCTGTGGTGGGGGGGCCAGCCATCTGAGCAGGACCTCCAGGGAAGCCTCCGGGGTAAGACAGCTGCGCACCTCCCATCTGTGGCCCATAGTTGGTCGCTTGAAAAAAAAAAAAAAGACAGTCTCAAAACCCAGGTGTGGGACTCGTCGACAATATGGCATTGCTCAGTCAAGCACACCACCAAGTTCATCTCAGTGGGAAGCTAAAAGGTAGTGCCTACACATCCTCTTAACTTGTTCTTCTAACAGAAGCCAGCTCAGGACACATCCCCCAGGTGACCCACACCTTGCCCACCTTACCTTGCTGTGGAGGGTAGCCAGCACCCAGAGTCTGGCCTGGTGGAGGTGGGGCCTGATACTGGGCATTCAGAGGAGCAGACCCAGGAAGTCCCTCCTGCCTGGGAGTTGGTGGAGACATAGGAGAGGCACCAGGGCCGTTCAGGACGGAGGGGGGTGGTGGCGGAACCTGAGGGCCTGGCTGCAGAATAGATGGCTGTGTGGGTTGAGGAGGCCCCTGGAAGGAACCTGCTGACTGAGGGCCAGGGGGGACCCTGGCTTTGGGGAGTCATGCCCACACCTGTGGAAGAGAGAAGACCTTGGCTCAGAGACACGTTTCTCAGCTCTGATGCCTATAAAGCACACAGGAGAGATGCTTGTCTTTCACACATGAAGCAAGGGGGCATGCTTATGAGTTATATATTTATGTATATATTATGGCCACAAATTAAAATTATCCCTCAAAAAGTGGTAAAAATGTTACATGGAGGCTTTTTTTTAGAAAAGTATAAAAGCAATACCTCTAGTTTTTGTAAATTTCTTTTAAAAAAGGATTTAGTATTTGTGTGTGTGTGTGTGTGTGTGTGTGTGTGTGTGTGTGTGTGTGTGT